>JAOVVB010209646.1:0-10736 GCA_028570985.1 Heterobranchus longifilis
TTAAAATATCAAAGTTGTTCAGCTAACTTGAAAAGTGTAATTTCTACAAACTCATAAATACCAAAAAGTTCTAAATACTCATTAAGGTCTATTAATTTGAACTAATTGTAATTATTTAAGTTAACAGTACTCAACATGTTTAATTACTTTGAGCATTAGGGTTTACAGTGCATTTCCACCACTATAATCATATTTTTTTGCATATAATGATTTTGCAATCATAACATTTGTAAAAGAGACGTAAATTATTAAATAAACAGACATTAAACCTCACACAATTTATAATTCCTCTTGGCACCGGCTTCTTTAAAAACCAAACCAAACCTTGATAACATTCTTGGGACCCGTGGTGCTATGTCACGAAATCTTATACAAAATGCAAAAAATCTTCCAAAGAATATGTAAACTCACTTCGCTTGGTTTTCCCCTGATGCAAACAAGGTTTGGACGGCCCCCGGACACACGCACAACTAAGCTGCGCTAGGTTCAGTTCAATTCGGTCGCCCGTAAGCCGAAAATGCTTCATATACCGAGATAAATTTCTTGCAAAATTTCAGGTGAAAATTCTTAAGGCGGGGCGTTCATATGCCGAGGTACTGCTGTAAATGCAACATTTAAACATTTGTAAATCACCTCAGTTATATTACTGTAATTAATGCAAAGAAGAGATTTTAAAAACAAAAAAAGACGTTCATGAATGGGACGAGCCATGGTTATGAGTTTTTGGTCACTGGGAACAATGGTATTCAGTGACTGGTCATTGAGGATATTCTGGTTGGGTTTAGTTTCCAGGAACAAAAGTGATTAGTTTTGATTGTAGAGAACAGTGGTGATCGGTGATTGGTTGTTCAGAAATAATGATGATCATTGATTCGTTTTTGGGAACGTACAGCACCTGTAGACTTGTATAAGAATAACTCAATGGAGGTAAGTTGGCTCTCTAACTTCATATAATCAGCAACACTAACATGAGCTTTATTAAACCCACTGTCTGCCCAATAGTCACTAGACTTGTCCTTCGACTTTTTCCAAAAATAATCTTACAAAAAACAAAAAATACCCAATCCTAGCAACACAATTGTAAAGTTGACAGCAGGTTTTCTTTTTTTTTTTTTGGTTTGTCCTTGGCACAATTCTGGCACTTGTACACATTTCTCTTTTTAACTACGCTTAGTTATAATTTGTGCAATACTGTTAAAACTGATAAATCACGTGAACCTCACTCGGCAAACTCGATTTTCCCGGCCGTGTTTTGGTGACGTAAACACAACCTGTTGTTCGCCACACAGTTTTTAATTCTCTCTTTGAAAGCGGTTTCTGATCGTGAGCCAGATTACCTTTACTTAGCTTTGCAAGATAATGATTACGGAAATTGGATTCTTTCATGTTTGGCAGAGCTTCTTTACAGAAAAAAAAAAAAACACCCTGATGTGTCACAGAACAAGCAGGTCCTCTTCAAACTGTTTTGCTCTTTTTGCTGGTGGTTTAACTGGTGACAATGGAGAGAATGAGATGAATAATGAGCAACATTTCTGTTCCTCATGTGCAGATAATCATAGAGGAATTCATTGTACTGCATTAGTGCTTTGGGGGAAAGTGTTTGAGACGTGGTTCCTGTGTTATTTTAAAAGATCGCTCTGCCAGAAGGAGGTCAGATTTGGTTCACTGGCTTTGGTTGACAAAATTTTTTCTTTTTGTAAAGTCAAGGTGTGTTTTTTTATGCCTGCACAGTCCAGGATGGGACACAAGTCCACAGCCACACACCATACACGAACACATACAGACCTTAGAGCAAATTATAGAACCCTACGAATTTACCTGCCAGTATTCGTGTAAGAGCTGGGGGCGTTGGTGGCTCAGTGGTAGGTTGTTCACCTGCCATGAAGAAAGCCCAGCTTTGGTTCCCAGTCAACGCCCCAAGGTTGGACACTGGATAAGGGACATCCCTATTGCTAGTCCTAAGCCGGGGTAAGAATGGGAGGGTTGCATCAGGAAGGAGATCCATTTTAAAACTATATACCAAGTCAAAAGTGCGGATTGGTTAAATGGTTGTGGCAATCATTTAACAGGAGCAGCTAAAAACAACAACAACAACAACAACATGCATTTAGGAGGAGGGAGGAAGCCTACAGAAATCCCACACAGAGACGAGAACGTGCAAGAATCCACAAACAGCTTTTGGACTATGGGAGGAAACCAAATAACCCAGAGGAAAACACACCAAGCACGGGGTAAGCATGCAAACTCCACACACACAGAACCGATGGAGGAATCGAACCCAGACCCTGGAGGTGCAAGGCGACAGTACTAACCACTAAGCAACTGTGCCGCCATCACTGTTCTGCCCAAAATTAATTTAAAGAAATAAAATTTTGATAATAGAAATAATGATTACTGCTTGCAAGCATCTATAGTAGTAATGAACAACGATAATTAGTTTTTTCTATTAGAGAAAAAAATCAGGAAGAATGAACAGGTGAAACAGTACGTCATGTCTGTCTACTGTACATCAACACCCGTTTATTGCCCTACTCGATTTAAATAAATAAATAAATGTATCATTCTAGAGGAATATGTCAGACTCTGCAAGGTAATTTTTGTGGTTCAGGAAATTATTCTGTACTGTGTATTTAAAATGTTATAATTAAAATGATTGTAATGTAAAATTATTTTTTTTTATTCTTTTTCGATAAAAAAATAAATAAAAGCATGTCAATGTGTTCCCGACATCTGATTATACTAATTGAAATACTTTCAACCAAATCTATAAATAAATAAATAAATAAGTTGAAATTATTATTTAATTTCAGGAGGTAAACATCACAATCTGGCAACCCCAGGTATAACCCTACACATTGCATGTGTTGAAAAGATGACTGAAGCCAGATTGTTTATTAAAAATAACAACAATAATTTTAAAAAGCTGCTGTTGCAAACTATAAAAAAAAAAGAATTTAATAAATTGTGCATGGTTCACAGCACATCAGAGTTTTTTTTATTCTTCAATAATAATAAAAACAATAATTAAATATAAATTTTCTATAACATCAGCTTTGACAACTGTTGTGATTTAAATTATGCGTTTGTATTAATGATCTTGTTATTATAATAGACAACGTCTTCCACAGAGGATCAACAATAACCTAAGACTTCTAAAATTACTACACTGTGTTTAGCACTGGCGCGTTGCACCTCCAGGGTCCGGGTTCGATTCCCACCTCGGGGTCTGTATGCGTGGACTTTGCCTGCTCTCCCCGTGCTTGGTGGGTTTCCTCTGGGTACTCCGGTTTCCTCCCACAGTCCAAAGACATGCAGATTTACCAGCAAGTGTGTGAGTGTATGCGCGCTTGTGTCCTGCGATGAGCTAACACCACGTCCAGGGTGTACCCCTAGTACCCCTAGTACCCCGCCTAGTGCTCCGAGTCCTGCAACGATCCATTCCTCCTGCGATAGACAGAATACAGGATAAGCGATATAGAGAATAAGAGAGAGAGAGAGTCTGTGTTTTTAAGAGAGTGAAACACAGGGCTGGTGAGCGAATGTTTATAGAGACTATAAAATAAGTAATAACAGGAAGTAACTTGACTTGTGGACGTTCCACGACATTAAATTCAGCGATAAACGGGGACAAAAGTAAAAAAAAACAAACTATAGAATCGTTGCATTGTATAAAAGAAATCAAACATTTCAGGATGTGAAGGGGTTTTTTTTCTCTCGCAGTTTCAGGGTGATGATGTGTAACTTGGGTTTGCCCTCGCCATGTGGCATCACTCCAATTGCTCCATTGATTATTTTTTTATGAAGCTTTTTAATCATCAAATATTACAATACAGTGAGCTATAGGTCTATTACTGCATCATTATATTCCTGAAATTTGTACTAATCCTTTAAATATAAAACAAATAATAATCATCTGTCTATATTGAAACAGCTCCATAAAATATATTTAGCCTATTTATCCCTGAGGGTGTGTGATATTTCGAGAATACCCCGACGGACACTAATCTTCAGAGTAACCTCTGTTGTTTGGAGGTGTGTTTGAAATGAGGATCCTGAGGAGCAGATGGTGTGTCCCTCCCTCCCTCTCTCTCTCTCTCTCTCTCTCTCTCTCTCTCTCTCTCTCATGCACTCAGCTTTGTGGCTGCTGTAGTTCAGCTTATCTGGGATTTCAAGGCAGATTCCCTGCAGCAACTCCTGAGCTCCGCATACACACCGGGCCTCAACCCGAACCACAGCCTCTGTCTCTAAAGTGCCTCTTATGTAAAACATATCTTACAATAATAATAATAATAATAATAATAATAAAATCTTGCTGCTTGGTTTGGCTTTTGTGATGCATCTTTAACAACGTGACAAGCAAGGCGTTTGTAAATTAAATATTAAAAGCTATTTAATGTGAATTAAGATGCCAAATGTAGAATACTTATTAATATTTGAATTAAATCTATTTCTCTGGAAGTCATCTTGTTACTAAATCCCTTTAATCATAACGGTTTATTTTATTTATATAATGGCTACACAGTTCACAATGCTTAAGGGCAAATATTGATTGCAAAGGTGTGTATTCCCTTTGTACTTTACAACTGATCCACAAAACATAATTCTTAATTTTTTTCTTTTTAATTCTAAATATTACATATCTCAATATCTCAACAATGGTGTTAAGTAGTAAGTTCAAAAGTTTTCACCCTCATTTAAATATTCTAGTACACATACAGTAGTCGTGTCACCATCGTTTGTTGTGTGATATCACAAGGTTTAAAGATTTTCAGTATTTATTATCCTCTAGGATTGTTTTTCTGAACGCCAGTTCTTGACGTGACAAAGCCAATAAGTCCGGATCTCGTTCAAATCTCAAAACTAAACCAACGCTAAGTCCTTCTGCTCTGCCTGGTTCTTAGATGGATGACACTTGATGCCATTGGTTCCCAAACACTGGGTTACTTTTGGGTCCCAAAACCAGGAGATTTTATTTGAGCTACCCATTGTTGCAATTTATCTTTCAGTCACAAGGGAGAGCTAGTTAGTTAGGTAGTTAGTTACTGTAGATAGTTGGTTAGATAGTTTCTACTACTTTCACGATTTCTGCTATAATTCCCCCTACAATTAAGAAAATAAAAACAATCCGACAGTGTGCGGACTCCACCTATTATAATTTGGTATCGTTTGTAAAGTCTAGTTCTATTGCTGACTTTTAAAATGAACATGTTTTCAGTAACAAATAATATGTCGCGGAATAATATCTCAGAAATGATTGGTTTACTAAATACAGTACGACGCTATCCAGTGACAGCACTCAGACCTGCAGCTGTAATTAGACAACGAACGAAGGTCCTGGCAGTGCCGATTTTCAGGACCTGGCATGTTCCATGTAAAGGAAAATGCTTTTAAAGAAATCTTCTTACTGGCTTGTTGATTTTTTTTTTTCTGAAATATTTCTAAAACATTACTAAATAAAGTGTTAGTATGACAAAAATACGTATAGCTCACATTAGAACCTGGGATATATACTAAAATATATAATATATAATATAATCTTCTATATGGATAAAAGAAAGGTTTAGTCTGTACATTGGTCAGAACTCACTATTTCAATGATCTCAGAAAATGTTTCTGTCTGTATGTCTGTATGTCTGTCCAGCCGATTTTGTCACAACATCACACAAAACTGGCTGGACAAAAGTTTATGAAATTTTACCAGTCCTTCGGTATTTGCCGGAAGTTAAACCTGCACCATGAATTAAATCACACTGTTGAGTAGAAGGGAAATCATGAGCAGTTTTTTTCCCATCGAGGTGGGTGTGGCTATATGTGTCACTCCACATAGCCAATCAACGCAATAGTTTATTTTAAATACACAGACTATGCGGAAGACACGGAAACGACGGTAATGCATTTACAAAGGGCCCAAATCCTGACGAAACACAAGCGAACATGCGACACAGCATGGCTTACTCCAAAACCAAAAAGCAAGTACACTATGAAAACTGAACATTTAGAGATGAATGGGCAAATCAATGTATGTTTATTCTCCCTGCAAGAAATTTAAAACCAGTTTGTCTAATACATTCCAAAAACGTGGTGCTAATAAACCGCTCGTTAAAGCAAACATATCCGCAGCAGTCGATCGTGAGGGTGTGTAAAATACCCGAACTGAGAGCCCAGTGTTATGAACTCAAAAATCTAAATGTTGAGAAAAGTGAGGTTATGAACAGTTATGTGACACATTTAATAATCTACTTTAAACACGAAGTGTATTTAGCTGATGACAAAAAAAGTACAACTAAGTGTAAACAAGGCGTAAGATCCTCAACCTTACAGAATGTGATTTATTTGTATTAATAAGTTAGACAGAGAGTTCTGCTATACAGAAAGACATGGACGTGGGCTTCAACCTGAAATAATAATAAAATCACTGATTACATTAAAGATCAGCAGATAAATTTTAGCTTTAACCTTTTAACTGACCTTCAACTGACTAGTAATACATAAAATGATTATTATTTTAAAATTCGAACTTTTGCGATTGTAGTCATGTTAATTGTGCAAGCAAGAGATTTTCTATAAATGTTCATATTTTGGGGGCGTGGCTTACAATAGTGATACTTCACCTCAATCCTGCCGTGCCCTTATATCCCCCAGAACGTACCTAACGATTGCTTTCTCACACACACACATTTTCATTCTGTGTATTCAATAACCAAATCTTAAATTGTTCTAACAAGATAAAGTTGAAGAAAAGAGAACGCCTGATGTTTGACGTCTAATGGGTCGGATCAGAAGTCTTTTTGAAGTGAAATTACATTTTCCAATTAGCCCAGCGTTCATCATCCCAAATTCTGAATTCGGCTCTTTTGATTAAAGTCGTGTTTGCTGACGGAATAATGACATGTCTTTCACAAAGCAGGAAACGCCTGAATGATAATGAAAAGGGTGCTCGAGCCGCAGAACAAACACCGGAGTCAGTTAGGGACAAAGTGCTTTGCGTAACAATGAACCCTTAAGCAAAGGAATTAGAGGTATTTGTTATTCATCAACTTGGGAATGGTGTGTGGTCGTAAGCTGACAGCAAGTCTATACAGAAATATGGTACTGAGACCATAGTGCAGTCTTTAGTGCAGGTTTGGTCTACATCAGGTGGACGTGTGTGTTAAGCCCCAGGATTTACAGCAAATTACATACCAGAGTTCAGATTTTAACAGATAAACTGTTGATTTTTTTTTTTTTTTTTTACCAAAACAGATGCTCTGACAGGAATTTATTAAATTCAAAAGCACTGGACGTTCAAGTCAAACCAGGACTTTTGATTGCTCAGAATAACAGAACACAGTTATGAGAGTTATTAACTCCCTGTATGTCTCTATATAATCTCCCGCTACACTAATACACTTATCCCAGTGTTTCACTAGTGCTTGGACACCATCAAGGTAGAAAGTTTTCTTTAATAAGCTTGAGCCATGATTGGACTGCCTGCATCACGTCTGGAACGACGCCGGCCTCCCAGGAACTCCTTTAGCGGCTTTTTCCAAATGTCTTGGAGCGAGGTCAGGACTGTACGGGGGATGCGGCAATAACTCCCAGACGAGTTCCTGTAATGTGCAGGTGGTGATGGCGAATGATTGTGTGTACTGTACAGTTCACACACACAGATGCGTCTGCAAGTTGGTGACAAGTTATCCATCGTTTTTTTTCAAGGACTAGGTGTTCCACTCCACTGACTCCGAGCCCCCTCAGCCGGGATCAACATTCAAGACGGTACGTGCTTCTTTAAAACGCTCACATGTTTTAATGCAGCTAAAAGTCTCATCACCGTTCTGAGCTTGAAGTCTCCTGCAAATGTCGGCTGTTTCATTCAACGGAAACAAAGGAAGACAAGACCAAATTCTAAAAGTCTCAGTTTGACTTGAACACCACTCCTACATCATCATTTCCATATTAAAACTCATTCGCAGGAACACTTCATCTGATCTGTGACTAATAAACAGAAATAAAAAATCTCTTCAGTTTACTGCAAGTTTATTAACATTCTCGGAAGGAGTCTGCAGTTTCAGTGTTTCCTAACGTTTTTTTTTTTTTTTTTTTTTTACCACCGAGGAAAAAGCAGCATAAGGATTGTAAACAGGTTGATTAAAGTGAATGTTTCATGCCTGCGTTATACATATTCACATCTCAGCAGGAAGCGAGCGCAGATGCCAGATCCGCTGTTTGCTTATATCCAAAAATTTCTGCCTGAAACTCCTCTTCAAAGACCTTTCTAGATTTTGTTTTTCATGCAACAGCAGAGAAAATTGTTCTGCACCCTGCTGTACATCTATGAAATATTTAGGCTGGACAAAAAAAAAAAAAAGGAAAACAATGTCCTTCTGAATCATAACTTTCAGCCTAGATTGTGATGTAGGAGTAGTAACAAATGCAACTCGTGTCTTTAGATTGATTTGTTTCGTGACACATTGAAGAAGTGCAACAGGGTTACCAGTCAAATACCGTACAGATTAGTGGAAAACAGTTATATGAATAAAGTAACTGTATTATCATCCATCATATAAAATATCACATAATGCAGTCCATTACACTATTTTACTGTTAAATTCTCAAATCTCTTAGATCTGATGGCGTTGATTCATTTTCTATAACAGCAGCTCTGATCCAGCTAGTGTATATTTCAAATAATATTAAACATTGTGTACATTGTATTATTCTGCATTTTAAACTCTGCCAGTTTGATATTTAAGCATTTATGTGCTTTGAAAAAGCGTATTTTTTATTTATCATTAAAAGAAATATGTACATAATTTTTGATAACTAAGGCTGTTAGCTGCCTGTTAGAAATAAAGCTGCACATTTCTCTTAATTTTAAAAGAAAAACTAAGGAAAGATTTTATAACAGTTGTGACATTAATGATAGTTGAAAATTGAGTTAGATACAATATACTTTCCCAGAAATAGTACTGCTTAATACAACAGTCACAGCAGTCTATACAGTATGTACAGTTGCACTCAAAATTATTCAATTAGGTTTTTTGGGCAAAATAACTTGCAGCTGTTTGTCATAAATCAGTGAAACGAGAGCAATTTAATCCGCTCAACACAGCCAATATAACAAGTGCTTTCTCCAAAGTCAACACAAATGGCCCCTTTTAATGATTACTGCAGCTCCAGAATTAATTAACCCCTGAGTAAAATCCCTCATTAGAGCAACTAATTAGGTGGCTCAGGTGTACTAGACTGAGGACGCATCAAATACCTGGACTTTCTAGAGATTTGTTGAAAGGAGGTGTTTGACTGCGTCTCAGAAATGTAAAATACTAATTCAAAAAAGTTGTCCAGAAAGTTAAGTACAAGAATTTAAAAACAAAAAAAAAAAAATAGCAAAGGTACTAAATGTTCCTAGAAACACAGTAGGAAGCCTATTTCGCGAGTTCAAAGTTAAAGGAACAGTGGCTATTCTGCCTGAACGTGGCAGAAAGAGGAAGCTCTCACCTGCTGCTACCAGAGTCCTTTTTGAAAAAAAAAAAACCCTCAATTGACTGCAAAAGACCTAAAGAAAGATTTGATGGCAGCAGGCACTGAAGTTTCACTCTGCACTATAAGGTGCATACTGAACACTGAAGGTCACCCCAAGGCGTACCCCACTACTGACCCTAAAACACAAGAAAAGTCGGCTCCAAGATGTGAAAACCATATAAAAAAGACAGAAGTTTGCAAATTCTATGGACTTTTTGGACCTGTGAACCAGCATGGTATGTTTAGAGGAGAAAGAATGAGAAAAGTGCACCCTGCCTACAGTGAAGCATGGTGGTTGCTCGGGGGCTGCTTCGCTTCCTCTGGCACTGGAAACCCGCAGTGCGATGAATTCAATCAAATGTCTTTAAGGAAAAAGTCATGTTATCTGTGAGGACGCTAAAACTTGAGTGTCTTCAGAACTTCCAACAGGACAATGATCTCAAGCATACTTTAAAGTCCACCAAGGCTTGGTTTCAGCAGAAGTCCTGGAGGGTTCTAGAGGGCCATCACCTGACTTCAATCCAATTTAAAGTCTTTGGTGGGATTTGAAAAAGCAGTTGCAGCACGCAAACCCAAGACTCTTACTCAACTGAAACCCAAGTACTGTATCTTACTAAAAAAGAGGCTGTTGTCCATGAGGGATGGGCTAAGATCCCTCAGAAACACTACGAGAAGCTATCGTCTGGCTATACGCCAAGTTTGCAGCAGGTCGTATGGGCTAAAGGGGGCTTTACTAAGGACTCAAGATGTTTCTTATCAAGGGATTGAATCATTTTAATACTGCAGTAATCATTAAAAGTAGCAATTTGTGTTCACTTTGGAGAAACCACTTGCCATATTAGTCGTGTTGAGCGATTTAAATTGCTCTTATTTCACTAATTTATTACGAACAGCTGCAAGTTAGTAATTTTGGCCCAAAAATTTTTTTTTCCCTTGGGTTTAAATAATTTCGAGTGCGACTGCCTGGGCCAAAAAAAAAAAAAAAAAAAAAAGGTCACGCTATAATAATTTATTCAACTGCTTTTAGCTTTGATTGCAGCACACAATTTGGTGTTCATGTGTGAAAATGATTGCTCATTCTCACAGAGCCACTCTTTCACACTGGAATATGTCCATACCATCAGGGAAGAAGAAAAACTCCATAGACGTGATAACCTGGTGATTCAGTACATTCAGGTCGTCAGCTGACTTCATTTTATTGCCACATAACGTTACTGAGTCTAGACCTGAGT
>JAOVVB010209675.1:0-24578 GCA_028570985.1 Heterobranchus longifilis
TTATTATTTTTTATTTATTTATTATTGACACCTTCATTGTAAGGTTCTTTAAGACATGCGATGGTTAATATATTGTTTTACTAGAAACATAAATGCACTCCCATTCAATGAACATACACAATGTTATTTTAAGGGGGAACAGGTTTTTAATCCCATGTCTTATCCAGCCTATGTATTGGTTTTAAATTAACATATTAATAAAATAAACCTATGCTAAAAATAACTAAAATAACAAAACATGTGAATCACTTGACTCAAATCATGTGAATCTACTGAAACATTTATTAATTGCTGTAAAACTGCAATGTAAATAAAGATAATTCATTCATTTATTAAATTAAAATATATATAATAAAGTAGACGGCTGGACTTAAATGAGTAGTCAGCTGTTTGGCTGGCAGCTGGTGCTTATGGAAAGCTCTGTATATATAGCAATGTTGGAACATTAATATTGTGTTATTGATTCCAACCATATTGCCCAGCCCTAGGAGTCTTTTGACATGAGTAACCCAGTCTACAGTGTACAACTGTGAACAAGCCCAGCCTAACTTGAGTTCAGTCTTGAGAAAAGTGAGGTTTCATACAAGCACCCAGAATACAGGTGCAACTTTTTTCCAGGGCTATAATAACGGTGCTCCTGAGCCCCATTACTTTGCAGAATTAGCAAAAGAATCTGAAAAGTTTTGCCCCAAAGCCAAGTGTTCCAGTGGGGCCAAATTATCCTCGAGTCAACCTAGACATTATAGTTGATAGGATCATGTGCAGTGGATGTCTACATAACTTAACAAAAGTGTATTGGACGATGACGGAGATGGGACACTGATATTTAAAAATTGTCTGAATCTATAACATCATATCTCTTAGGCCAGCCACAGGAAGTTCAGATACCTGCCACTTTTAGATTGAGCCCCAGTTCGTGTATGAGCTTCAGGTCCCGGTCAATGGTCTCCAGTACTGGATCGATGAGGATCGCCTCCTTGTTCTCCGTGTCTGCCAGCAGGTAGGTGTATGTGCTGCTCTCCGACTCAAACAGCTGAACAGAAAAAAAAAACTGGTGAGGGCACAGGAGTGACTCAGCAATAAATTACAAAGGATGGCAATGGGTGATAATGCTTCACATCCTGTGTTTGTATGTGTGTGTGTGACATAGCGAAAGAGAGAAAGAAGGTAAGAAAGATATAGAAGAGATTATGATGCGGAGTTAACATGCTTCTGAGGTATTTGGGAAGTTTGCAGCATTAGTGATGAATAGTGTTTATAACCAACAAAACAATCTAAACTCAAGGTCCTCTTACTTGCTTGTTCTGGACAGACTGTATAAAATTCTGGAGCTTTTGAAATGACCACAGTCCTCTGCAGTTGATTGAGTTTGTTTGGTGGCCATATAAATGTAGACAATGTGATGCAGGTAAAAGTGAGTAAGAGTGAGAAAGTGAGAAAAAGAGTACGTGGATTTTGAATTGAGATTGTTTTGTCCACTCTGCTGTATCCAAGGTCAATAAACAACACAAAAAGTATCTGTCCTCGGCTGTAAAGCTATGTCAGGCTGTAGAAGACAGATATCTCCATGTCCACTGCAGTGTCATCATGTTACAGCCATTACATTACATACATACAGTACATAATCAACTTTAATGGCCAAGTATGTACACAAGGGATTTCACTCGTTTGTTGTAGCTCTCAATGTACGTAGTACACACAGGATATTCATAGGTTACAGCCAAAAAACAAGGACACAATGCAAAACAAAGGTTAACAAACATTTGACTGCTATGTACAGGTGACTTATGAGTATGTACAGGTGACTTATAAGTATGTACAGGTGACTTATAAGTATGTACAGGTGACTTATGAGTATGTACAGTGAAGTTTGTAATGTTAAGACGATAACACAAGTTTGCGACGTTATTGCAAAAACATAGAGCAGATTGAGCAAGGTAAGGTAATGTTAAACTAAACCACTACAACAATACCCAGGGATGAATCCAATAACGTAGTTTGGCTCAATTTAAACAAATTAACGTGCAACTTTGAGTGCAGCGAGACAATTAAGCTAACGGCTAGCTAACGGCTAGCTAACAGCTAATAACAAATTATTTACAAACATTTCATCAAAAACATTTTTCGACCTGACAAAACAAACTTAACTGGAGCGAAACAACGTTTCAATATAAACCTACTTGTCTGAAGAGCAGTCCTTCGGTCAGCGCCATCCTGGAGCAGTACGATCTGCTGGTAGCTTGTAGCGGGTCAATGCTAGCACTCACGCCGGGACAGAAACGCCGACTCTTGGCCGCTGTGTAACTCGAGTCCTCGGTGTTTGCTCTGAGACGAAGCGTGAAGGCAAGAGCCCGATGAACCGGCTTCACCCTGCTTAATAGCGAGCACATTGTCGTTCACCGGAAATTTACTGACTGCACGACCAGATAATTATCTCAACTGAGACAAATGTTTTGTGTCGTCGTCACTTGAGAGGCTTCGGCAGCCTGTTAACGATGTAACTTTAGCCGTGTTGTCCTCGAGTTTATGCCGGTAATGTCAATTATGTTCCAGGAAAAGTCACAATTTACAGTCGTTTGAAATCTTAACCGTTACCTCGGATGAACCACGAGATAATAGTGGTGTTACAGTGTCACTCACTTTTACAGCGGCTGTAACTGGTGCCATAGCCAATGTTTGCGTTATTGAGCAACCAAATGTGGGTTAGTCCACAACTACAGTCCAGACTCCTCCACAATCATTACAGAACAGACATCAGCCTCAGCCTGTTGTAGTGCATGTGCGCGCGCATAAACGGCCGCACGCATGCGCGCGGGGGCACGCGCACATGCGTGCACACACACACACACACACAATTTGCTGCAGCAGTGGTCTACGTGACTGTTGACATAATACTTTTATCAGCAAGTCTCATATCACCCCAAATAAACCTGGTTACAATGCAACAGAAAAAGTGCTGCCACCTGACATACAAAATGCCCTATAAAAATAATAATTATCCCTTACATTTGTTAATTATCTTTGAAGAATTGTGACAAGGAGTGGGGAATTTTCTAAGCTTATCATCATAATATAATAGTTTTAGTTTTTTCTTATTAAATGACAAACAATCAGATACGTGTGATTTGTTTCTTTATTGTCTCAGTTATAGGCCTAGGTGTCAGGTTCTTGTGAAGTGTTGGCTGTTGTGGTCTCCTCCAATTCCTCTGGTTTGTCCTGCAGCAAAAATAGCAAATGCCAGCATCAACCTAAAATATAGTTTCACATATTTCCATGAAGGATCTGTATTCAATGTGTCTTCTGCCAATATAAAATCCAATAAGGCATAAAAAGTTACAGCCCTCTGTCTGTACAACATGACATTCAATGCTCTCATCCTGCACGTCTTACTGAGCCAATAAGTATATTTACTGTCCCTTCTGTTTATTGATTTTACCCTCATTATTTGCTAGTAAACTGTTTTTTTGCCCCACTTGAGCATTTATCAAATTTAACCTGGGCTGAACAATGAGTATTGGGAAGGACAAGCACATAAAAGTTAGTACTTTTGTTTATGAGTTATGAGGTGATCCAGTTTTATCCCTATAACCTGCTTTATGGGAGCACACATGATACATAGTCAAATTGCTCTCCATTCAGAGTCCAAGGTTCAAAATGAAAACAATACATTTTGGGCACAGCTTGTTAACACTACAACAGCCACGACAGTCATTTTGACCTTTTTGAAATGCCTGTGTAATAACTTTCCTGAATAAAAAAAATACAATCCTGCTGATTCCTGAATTTTCCGAAAAGTGTCTGTTTTTTATTTAATTTAAAATGGCTTTCATAGAAATTACACAAAAGGCATATAAAATCAGATCATTTTTACCAATTTCGGCAATACACGGTCATATTGACCGCATGGAATTTTGCGGGTATTGTTAATCTTTTGCGAGACTGATGATGCATCTTAATAATTGTGGTTTACTAGGCTATGATGATATGAATATTGATACATGCATAACTACATAACATTTTGGTGTTATTTCATTTTTTAAAGAATATCCTAACACAATGAATGCACTAATCTCTCAATTGGGTATTTATCATGAGAGATTATAGAGTTTGGAATCTGGCGGTCAAAATGACCGCTTACGGCAATTCTAGTAGTTATGAAATTCACCATCATTTTTGATATAATTTCCATTCAGCATTTGAGAGCAGCACATAAACAATCCAATCTATTTGACATAACTAGGCTATAAAATCACTAAACAAAGCCTGACTGAGTGTGAGCATGACACACTTTGTGCAGTACCTTTAAATATCTTTTCACCCAGTGGATCAGTTGGGTCACTCTGCTGTAGACGCCCGGTTTATTGCGCCGTCCACAGCCCTCTCCCCAGCTCACCACCCCCGCCAGCCTCCAGTCCCCACTGGCCGTCTCACACACCAGGGGTCCACCACTGTCTCCCTTAAAACAGGACCAACTCATTTTACCAAACATTATATTACACCAAGATTTAAACAATATTCGTACACTTAAAGGAATACTTCAACGTCAAAATGCCTCCACGGTGAATCCAAAAAACGGAGTAAATCCTGGATGAATTTAAGTAATAAGGGGCCGCGTTTAGTCTCCAGCCCGATTAAAAGCCAGAATTTCCACTGTAAAAAAAACGAAAAAAAGAAAATAATTATCATGTGTGTAAATCAGGGGTGTCCAAACTGTTTTTAATGGCAGCCAGATTAGATAATATGAAAATACCTGGGGGCCAGCTGCTTCTCACATCATATAGATTTTTTTTTTTAAATCACATACAATACAATTGTACTCTAAGGATTTTATTTTCAGTGCCATACAGATACATGTACCTGCACCCAAACAAGCTCAGCATTTTCTCAGCAGATAAAAGTTTACAACAGAGAGCTGCTGCTTCAGGCTGATTCACCTTCTCCACCTGCTCACTGCAGGAAAACCGCTGCTATGAATTATGCTTTGTAATGTCTCTTCACGTTGAACTCTTTCATAACAGCGACGGTCTCTTGGCAAATGAAACAAACGCAACTGTTTCAGCTTTCTGTGGAAACGTATTAAACTTTGCACCGCTCCTGAAAGCGGAGTAAGCGTTCGTTTGTTTTTTTTATGAAAACACCTTAGTTCTGCCTGCGTAGGTCCTACTCGGTGCATGTCTACAAACTGTATGATGGTGCTGCCATCGTGAGGTTAATGGAAAAATGTGAACTTAACCAATATAGTTCACTGGGCCACATGTGGTATATTTTCAGAGACAAGCCGGGGGCCGTTTAAAATCAGTCTGCAGGCCTTTGGACACACCTGGTGTAAGTGATTATTCATGACATTACACGGACTACAGTCTGCATTAAAAAAAAGGAAATTTGCATGAACCCGACCCGCTTAATGCCAGAGAGAAATTTAAGAACTTACACCCTGGCCCGGCCCGAATCTTGCGGATCAAGTTTAATCAGGTTGGGGCAGAGAATCAAAGCTCTAGTTTTGATATAGTTTTGCATGTTGCAAAACATGTTTGCATGCCCCCCCCCCATTACTTCAAATCATCAAGAATTTACTCCGTTTTTGGATTCTCAGTTCACTGTGGAGGCATGCGACAAAAGCAAAAGTTTTCTTCACAAATTCAGCGTAACACCTGGTGAGTAACTGATGTACAAATGGTCATTTTGCCAGTCGAGTTTTCCTTTAATGGTGACTGAAGTGATGTATGATGTTCTTCATAAATATCAGGTTGTTTTACATGGAGATTTGAGATCACTGGGTGTATACCTGGCAGGAGTCCACTCCTCCGTCCATGGTGCCAGCACAAATCATTCGAGGAGTTAGGAAGACGCCGTAGACGCTCGGGTGGGAGCAGACGGGCTGAGCTATGACCTTGACCTGAGCCTGCCTGAGTTTATCTGACACAAAGCCTGACAGACAGAAGACAAAGGAGCACAGAAAGACTAAAGTCAGCAACTGTGATGCGAGTACAAATCAAAAGGAGGTAAAGAAAATGTACAATCACTCAGCCTGCAGCCAACAAGGCGAGCAGCGCCCTCAGGCCTGGTAGCAAATTACAAGGATGAAGTCTGCTTTTCAATCTGTGTCATCCTTTTTAAATTATGTTTCCTCTCAAGTATCTTTGTATCAGAACTTCTCATATGCAAGAAGGGAATTATATTTAAAATATACATTGTTAAATGTAGACACTGTGATTTTTTTTTGTTCCCTTTACTGTTGACAAGTTTTAAAGTTATTGTTTACAGTTTCTTGGGGAAAAAGCAATGACAATAACTTGAAGGTCAATGGGAAAAGATTTGATGAGTTACAGCTTTAAGGTCCCATATTGTAAAAAGGGACTTTGGAATGACTTTTTAAAAATTATTATAAAGCAGGTCTAGGTGCTATATAAACACTGTGAAACTATCAAAACGCTCAATCCACAGAGAAATGCAGACAGCCTGTATTCAGAAACTGTGCCTTTAAACGAGTCGTCAGGACTTTTGTAAAGGTTGTGATGTCACAACTATACTGTATGTAGGTTGAAAGTGCAGCTACGGTGCCGTTACAGTCATTCCCCAGCCGGCTGCAATGACGGTGCAGAGACGCTGAGATAGCAGATGCAGAAGACCTGGAAATGCTGACCAATCAGAGCAGACTGGGGGTCTTAAAGAGACAGGCGCTAAAACGAGGGTGAATACAGGGATATTCAGACAGAAAGTATGAGAAAAATAACTAAAGCATGAAACCCAAAATACAAGTATGAACCTGAAAATGACCATAATATGGGACCTTTAAATTGTTAAGAGTGGCTGGTGCCTGGCGGGGTAAAATTATTTTTTAGATCGGGGTCAGCCATGAGGACCAGCGATCAGAGTACATTATTACAGTGAAAAGGGACCAACATGAAGCACAATCAGAGAGTTTGTGTCAGTGTAACACACCTCCTTCATCAATATATCCCCAGCCTGTGATCCAACAGGCCGCTCCAGGAGGAAAGGACTCGCTCGGACTCGGTAAGCAGACCGGCCGCACCCCACCTCCAAACAACACACAGCAATCAGATTGTTACATAATCTTACATCTACAAGCAAAGCAATAAAGACATAAAAGGTTATCACATGTATGATGGTCATGGCCGTCGTTTTGTGTTGAAAAGTGGTGGGGACATAATGGCTCAGATGAAAAAAACATTTTTTAAACAGTCTTCAACATAAGGAGATTTTAGACGATGTAATGTGAGGATCAGTATGAGGTCAGAGTAGATCATTATTAGTGTTTAGGGTAGTCCTTAATAGCACATTGTTCAGTAGTTTTAACTCCTTTTTTTCCTCAAAACATAAATTCAAGACCATATAATTTAAATTAAAACTTTTTTTTTAGCATAGAAGCCATGTTGTAATCTGTTTCTAAAGGGCAGTTATCCGACAGTATAAAGTGCAACAAGGAACATGACGTGTTTTTGCCCATCCCTGCCGGCAGATGGAGCCCCCCTCCTCTTTACCTTTCATGTCCATGTCAGTGACGGTGCGCAGCAGGCCCACGTCATAGTCGTTGTTGTATCTGTTGAAGAGAGGGTGGTAGAGGACCTGCAGCGCTCGGTAACGTTTCCCCAGAGAGCTGTCTGCGATGCTGACCGTGTCCACCACCACCAGCCAGTCAGCCGCTTCAAGCATCTTGTTCCTGCAGAAACAGCAGCGACACACAAGTTAAAGCATGCACGGATCAGTGCCGGTCTTTATCTCACTGTGAGACGTGGCTTTTTACTCTGATGATGTCTGGTCTTGATATTTATAAGTTGCAAAAGATGCTAAAACTCCAGACCTTCATTCCATTACCCTCCTTTAATAACTCATTACAATCAATAGTTACTGATCACTGCACATGTCTTTAAATCTACCTCCACAGAACACGGTTTATATCTCTGCTTTGTACATACTACTGTGATGTTTTCACTCTGTCTTTGATATTTATTATCTGTATCTGTTTTAATGTCGATGTGCCTCCTGTGGCTGCCTCTTGGCCAGGTCATCATTGGAAATGAGAATTTGTTCTCAACTGACTCACCTGATTAATTAAAGGTAAAAAACAAAACAATTACTGCTGTCAGATGAGAATTGCAGTGAGCCACTAAATAACTACAATAATAATAATTGCAGTAGGCAATACAATAACTACAATAATAATAATAACTCTGGTATGTTTTAATGATTAAATAGCCATGAGACAATAAAGGTTTTTAAAATCATCACCTTCTCGAGTGTCTCAGATTCCTTCATCAGTTTTGAACTACAATAAACCCTTGTATACCGAATGCGTTATTGGCATAAATCACTACAAAAATTAGTAGATTAGTGTATTCTATATATTAGTTTGCAACACACATAAACAGCCAAAGTTTAAAAGTTCTACTTTATTACATTAAAGTACATTGTCTCCGCCCACACTGGCTCTTTGTCAGGAACAGAGTGTTTAAACAGTGTTGCGAGTTCTTAGCAGGGGGGAAATGACACTAATAATCATTTAATGTGTTACTGTATAATATTACTACAACATTAATATGAAGCCATTGCTATTACTTTATGCAACTGCTTAATGATCGCAAGTAAATCACAGCTCACTGTCCTGCTTATAGGTTGACGTGGTGCTTAAAATGTCTTTGCATTGACAGACAAAAATCCTAATTAAATGTTCTAGGTAGAGATGCCCTGCAGACAGATCAGTGATGTTCAAGAAACTCTGTTGTTCTGGGTGAAAAATGTGCAAAATGCACTGATGATGGGAGGGACTGAATTGCCCTCTCTTCACCTGCTCTTGACTTGATTAGATGAGTACATCTGATTTAACTTGGACTTGGTGCAGCCCTCCCTCCTGAGGACTGGACAGTAGCACTACCTGGTTGCATCTAAATTTGAGCTCCCCCATCTTTACTTCCACCCCTCCCCCCCTCATGTCCACCTCTTACTCAACAAAGCAGTGAGCTGCAGTGATGACCCAGTGAGAGGAGATGATGGCCGCTCCACAGATGTGTCTCCCTCTCCAGTGCATGCTGACCTGCCACACCCACTTGTCTTTGGCCGCCAGCGTCCCCCCAACAATACGGCGGCCATCGCTGATCAGAGCCGGGCATTCTGTGTGTGAGAAGATGAAGTATGCAAAGTGAAAATAACCAGAGGCAGAAGATACACCAAAATAAACTACTGAACCTTCCATCTATCACCACGTTTCAGGACTTGAGTCTGTATCTCAATACAAGTATATAATAATAACAATAATTCATGATTCTCTCTCATTTAAAGTTAGAATATGTAGCATTTCCGCTGTAAAATGTGACATAGTTTTTTGAGTTGTGTGCTTACATTATTACAAATGTTTCCACCAATTTTCAAACCCAGAGAAATCTGTCATTTGAATCAAAGATATTCAATATTTATAAAGATACGGCAGTACAGGCTCTGCCCGTGATAAGAAACGGTCCACACGTCCTGTCTCCTGAGTGAAAGTAGAGTAAACGTCATGTGGATGGATGAAAAGTTATATTTGCACAATTTGTTTATATTTTATTTTGCTAACATTAGATATCTACGCAGCTAACAACTATTTTTAGCATAAAAAAACAGTCATCTGTGGCGATCACGGACGTTAGCTCAGCTGTGTTGCCAAATCTCGCGAGAATTCGTTGCTGAGACAGAAAAAAAGTTACATTTTCTCCTGATCTGTCCGTCTGAAAAACTTCAATATTTTGTTTAACACGGTTTTCCCACAAAAAAGGAGAAAAAACTCTGAAAAGGAGCTGGAAGCACATCTACTCTTCTCCGTCATTAAGAAATTCTGGATCTGGCCTCAAGCCCCGCCCACCACCGCTGCCATAGTTACGCTAGTCACAAGTGATTTGATTGGCTCCTTGGTACATATGATGTCATAAAACCTGTTTTTTTTAATTCACATTTAAAGTGATTCTAAATTATTTGGATGCAGGCACATCTGGCTGTAGATGTTTTGAATTTGTTTTGATATCTTGTAATCCTGTAATCTGTTCTTTGTCTCCATTTTGAATTGTCATGTTTGTTTTTATGTCTGAAACCGTGTTATTCGTGATGCTGCTCGTCTTGGCCAGGACACTCTTAAAAAAGAGATTTTTTAATTTCAGTGAGTCTTTACTCCTGGTTAAATAAAAAATAAAAAAGATACAAAGGTAGTTGAATTTAGTAAAAGTATATTAGCAGTTTAATATAGCCTAGTGTCCTTTCCATGATAAGGCTATTAAACTTATGGCCATAACTGCCAGACAGCTGATGGATGTGTAATAATCTTCTGTCCAAGATAGATAATTAGACATTAATATTTAAATCCCTGCAGCTCTTGATCACTGTACATCCTCTCTATATGAAGTCTTTTTACCTGCAGTGATGTTGTCTGTGTGGTTCGCTGGATTCTTAGACAGAAACGTCAGCTGCGTTGGGACACTGCAGTTCTCCTTCACGCCGCAGAGAGGAGACGATTCACCGAACTCAGAGGGGAATACCAGGAACTTCACTGATTCCAACACAGGAGAAAAACAGTGACATGACAAGCAAAGTTAATAGTAAAGAATTATTACAGAATTAAAATGATCGAAACTCCCAATACACAGATTCGCTGTCCACATTTTTTTAAATTACCACCGACTCTGATGAATCATTTAAATCCATTCAAAGAGAGGACATATTAACTGAATGTGTAAAACCCATTAAGTAGTCCCCCCCAGGATTCTGCGGAAAAAAATCTGAAAATCCACGGCAGACTTTGAAAAATCCACGATAATGGAATTTTCTGCAATATTTGTCAGCGTGTGAGTGCGCGGTGCGGTGCAGCTTTCCAACACGGCTGCCGGTTTTACAGTGTAACGTTACTGGATCCCAGTCACAGCCAGTCCTTACATTGAAAAGGTATTTGCCGGGCGCCCCGGGTAGTGTAGTGGTAATATTCCCTGCCTACCAACACGAGGGTCGCAGGGCAATAGCGTGATCCTCCCACGTGCTACGTCCTGCTGTCAGGAAACTCCTCACTGTCAGGTGAAAAGAAGCAGTTGGCGACTTCACGACTTTTTTAAGCATTTGCACAGCTCATTAATATCTGGTACAAGCGCGGCGTCTCTGTACCGCAGCAGAATCTCCTGCGCACACACACACCTCGGTCAGATGGCGACTCTTGTGGTATTTTTTTCTGAACAATAGTCGCCAACATGCTGGCTGGTTGATGATATGTTAACTGGTCCTCAGCAGGAGATACAGTCGGGACAGATCACCAGCAACGTACTTCGCACGTGATCATTTTCAGCAGCTTGTCTACTATTCTGCGGCTCATTTACTTTTCCGCAGACGGCCCATAATTCCGCGGAATCCTGGGGGGACTAATTAAGCGAGATTTTGTCCTTTATTCGTGAAAGGAGGTGCAGTATTACCCAAGAGAGCAGAGGTGATGACCAGCTTGATGATGATAGGCAAGCTCACAATCAGCAGCAGCTCACGAGACCAGCTGGACTGAGGCTCCGAATCTACAAATACATAAATTATGAAATAAATAACATATTTAAATCATATGGAAGACCTTGAGCTTCAACAACCTGACAAACCTCCTAATTTATAGGCCCAGGACTGAGCTGCACAAGACATTTACAAATCCAGTTAAAGTCCTTTCTAAATTCTAAAAACTACCATCAGTAGATTCAAAGTAGTGATTTACTAAGAAATGTCTGAAGATTTTACTGTAGCAATGTACACTGATGCATTGTGATGCAATAAAACATCAAATATATGACATTTCTCAAATATTACCTTTATTTTAAAGTAAATACATGAGTACAGACGTGCCTGACAGCTTTAAAACATTTGTTATTTGTAATTCTCAAGTTAATTTTTATACAACTAGATAAATTAGATAAAAGTATTGTACATCTCGGGGACAGTACTCGTTAAAAAGTCAAATTATGGATTATAAACTTGCAGTTATTGAATTCTTATTCTCTATCTTTGTCTCGATTCAAAAGTGCTTTGATGTCAAAAAGATTTTTGTATTGCTGCTTTCAACATAGTGTTTTATATAATTTATATAATTGTGATTAGGTAAAAGATATACATGTTAATCCATATTTTCTTTGCACTGTTTTTATTTATTTACATATATATATTTCTCTTTTATTATTCCTCAAATAAAATGTGCAAATAAACTAAAGTAAACTAAATAAATAGACAGCATGAAATGTATCAATAACATGGAGGAAGAGAACGCCTGACAGAAAATGTATGTTGTAAGTAATTTCTCAGAACAAGAGACGGAGCTGCCCGAGGGTCCTGGGGCCGAAAACCTGATCATCAAACAGCTCCGTTCAGAGGACCTGAGTGGATTGAGGACAGACTCTGCAAGGTAAAGCATGAGCTGCATGCAATGCCTTGTAGGTAAAAAAAAAGAAAAAAAGAAAATCAATTTAATGCTTGACTGACAGCAACTGAGGCGGACGAGTGCTGGTGTAACGTGGAACATCTCGCAAGTTTTTAATAAAAAAGGCTTGTGGCAGCATTCTGCAGCAGCGGTGGGACTGACGCTGATGTTGTGGTTATCTTTTCCTTGTATCACTTATATCAGTTTGATGCTACATACTGTGACATATTGTACATGAATATACACTAGGCTATAACAATATATGTGGGCGGATTATGAGATAATGGGCCCCTGGGCACAGACATGCAAAAGGCTCCACCATCTGTCCTAGGAGCAAGACTTTGTGGTGGTTTTGCCTCTTTTTTATGTTTTGTGTCTCTTTATAGTTATGTTGTGCCTCTTTGAATTATAGCCTCTATTTTGCATCTCTTTGTGGTCATTGTGTGTCTCTTATGGTCTTTGTGTGTCTCTCTGTGGTCTTTTTATGTCTCTTTGGTTGTTTTGCATCTCTGTGGTAATTTTATGTTTTTTATGGTTGTTTTGCCCCTTTTTTGTAGTTATTTTGCATCTCTTTGTGGTCATTTTTTGTGTCTCTGTAGTCATTTTGTTTCTTTCTGTGGTCTTTTTTGTGTCTCAGTGGTCTTTTTGTGTCTCTTTGATTGGTTTATGTCTCTTTGTGATCATTTTGACCCATTTTGTGGTTATCTTGCATCTCTTTGTGGTCATTTTGTGTCTTCTTTGGTTATCTTGCATCTCTTTGTGGTCATTTTGTGTCTTCTTTGGTTGTTTTGCATCTCTTTGTGTTCATTTTTTGTGTCTCTGTAATAATTTTGTGTATTGTTTGGTTGGTTTATGCCTCTTTTTGGCCCCTTTTTGTGGTTATTTTGCTTCTCTTTGTGGTCATTTTGTTTTGTTTTTAACCTTTTTGTAGTTATTTGTCTTTTTGCATCTCTGTGGTTATTTTGCATCTCTTTATGTTTCTTTGTGGTTATTTTGCATCTCTTTATGTTTCTTTGTGGTCATTTTGCATCTCTTAATGTTTTTTTGTGGTCATTTTGCATCTCTTTATGTTTTTTTTGTGGTCATTTTGCATCTCTTTGTGGTCATTTTGCATCTCTATGTTTTTTTGTGGTCATTTTGCATCTCTTTATGTTTCTTTGTGGTCATTTTGCATCTCTTTATGTTTTTTTTGTGGTCATTTTGCATCTCTTTATGTTCCTTGTGGTCATTTTGCATCTCTTTATGTTTCTTTGTGGTCATTTTGCATCTCTTTGTGTTTCTTTGTGGTCATTTTGCATCTCTTTGTGTTTCTTTGTGGTCATTTTGCAGCTCTTTGTGTTTCTTTGTGGTCATTTTGCATCTCTTTATGTTTCTTTGTGGTTATTTTGCATCTCTTTGTGGTCAGTATGTCTCTTCACGTGGCATTATTCAGGTGAAAGCCAGGTGGGGGGGGGCTGACACTTTGGGCCCCTGGGCCCGTGCCCAACATGCCCGTTCAGTAATCCATCCATGACAATATATACCAAACTAAAAAAGTCTGGCAAACACTATTCCTTAAATGAAAATGGAGGATAAGCTGATAAGCTGGGTTTATCCTGCACTTGGTGCCTGAAGCTGAGACCGTGGATTGGCTAAAACAAATGAAAGACAATGAGATGAAAGCATTTAATTCTTTATAATTCTTTACAAATCACTATGAGATAAACTGGTCGGATTAGAGCAGTTTGAAAAAAGAAAAGAGACGCTAAGAACTCATGCTGCATGCTATACTTTGGTTTACTAAATTGGATGCGCCGATTTCCATTTTGAAGGTAAAATTGTAAGACAATGTTTTGTGCCATCTATGCACAACCTTGCCAAAAGATAATCTGCATAGATCATTAGTTATCATTAAATAGATCAAACTGTGCACATGCTGACATGGCATGGGTAAAAACCACAATCAATATGACATGATATACACCTGAGGGGGATAATTAATATCATATACATCTGTGAATACACTTCTGGGAAATGATGAATCTTTTTCAACAGTAGATAATCATTTTTCTTTCTTTTTTTTTTTTTAGATGTGATGCAATCCAATCTAGGGTTGCAAAAAAAAAAAATCCATGTCCATGAGTCCTTTAAAAGATACCGTGACCAATAATATCAAAGGCCATTTTGAGGTTGAACAGCAATAAAACAGATTGCACACCGGCCCTCTCCTATGTTATTATCGAGGCCATAAACAGTTTCCTCGGCACTCTGCGTTTTGGAGAAAACTCTGAGAAATGTTATTGCATTTATCTCGTCTAAGAGCTGATAAGAAAGCGCTCTGATAGAAGGGGGGAATATGAGTCAGGAACATATGGATGGCGCTGTTATTTTGTGGAAGCAGTGGGTCAAGGCTGAGGAGAGGCTGGAAAATAACTTACACAAAGAGAGAGAACAGTGCACAATGGAAACAGTCCTGTAGGGACAGTGACAATGATTTATCTGTAAGGAAAAATGCTGGCAAGACACTGAGTGTGCACAACGAAGCTTGTATGGGAGACGGAGTAGAAGTGTCTCTAACACCTTTGAAAAACTGGCAAGGCAGATAATCACTGTATTATATAGTTAGGTGGTGAAATCTTGGGCCAAATCTTTGCTGTTTGTTATTGTGACTATAATGGATAAAAGACCTTATGTCATCACTTACAAAGACAAGAGCAGCCAGGGGAGCAGACTGTGCAGACTTGTCTGAGTGCGCTTGTTAAATGTTCATTTCATCACCTCACATCTTTTACTTTCTGATCTTTTTATTATTTAGGCTCAAGCTACGTATTTTTGTTTTAAAATACACAGAATTTTTTACCCACAGAGATTAATTCTCTCTACGCACAGATCATCAGATTTTCAGCGGTGCGAGGCTGAGTGTAACTCAATAATGTGGCTGCTTTTACGGAGTATTAGAGATGTCAAAGATTATTATTTTAACGTAAGAGCATCAATAATAAGACTAAGGGACTACAGCCAAGCTAGCGGCTCTGTGGGGCTGTTTATGCTGGTGCTAAATTCTAACATGGAATAATGAGCATTCAACGCGAACAGCTGAGGGTGATGGGAATGTGATTAGTTTGCAGGTATGAAAAGTCAAGAGATCATAATGTGTTACGATTCATCCTGAGGGGAGCATGAACGTCTGTGCTAAAACTTCATGGCAATCCATCCAACAGATGTCGAGACATTTCAGCCAAAACGTCAGGAGGATCTAGCTGCTTTCAGTCAGCTCCATGAAGAAATGCCTTGGAATCATTTTAACAAAAAGGGGAAAAATCTACGGAAGCCTTGAGGGACAAGTGAGAAAAAAAAAAATCAGATGGAAAAAAAAAGGTAACTTAGATTATCCTGGCAAAACCTTTTTTCACCTGTTCTTTAGTCACAAACACACGACAGAAACTATTTAGATCAGACTTAGAAATTAATCATCAAATGTTGAAAACTTGATATTACTTCCTGTCCGCACAGGAAGTAAGGTTTATCCCGGCTCTGTTTGGTAAACCCTCCAGACTAGTCATGCTGTTATTAGCTTGCAGAGTTACAGAATATGGGCCGTAGATGTTGCGTCTGTGATTCTGTTACTATCCTGCATTTTTACACTGCAGACGAGGCTATAATGATGGTAGAGTAAATACATGCAAATGTAGTCGTACAGTAGGCTGCACGCCTTCTGTTTTCATTTTTGGTAGCACAAAAGTACTATAAGGAGTTACTTTTCTCACTAAGTAACGCTGTAACGTAACTGATTACTTTTTAATGGCAGTAATCTTGTAATGTAACAAGTTACTTTCAAAAGTAACGTCACCCAACTCTGCTCATATGTTGTTTTAATCACGTTTGAGTTCGTTAAATTTGAATAAAATTGAGACCGAGTTGGTTTAAAGCAGAGTCCATGTCAGACCTCATCACAGAACTTAATCATTACCTGGCTCTTCGTCAGGGAGATCTTTGGGTAACATGAGACCGACTGATCCCTCCTCCAGTGGGCCTCCAGCTGACGGTTTCCTCTGCTGACCGTCCGGGGGATTATCACTACAAGGTGGTGGAGGCAGGTTGTTTTGTTGTCGGGCCTCTGAGGAACCAGAGGGAGAAGATGTAGTTCCTGGACGTTGAGGCTCTGATGATACGTTTCCATTATCTGGGGGTTTATAGTGAGGCATGAGTGTGAGGACTGTAGAAGGGACCAGGGACGATACAGTCAATACTTCACGAGCGGTTGGACTTTGAAAAGAAGTTGATGACCAGTGATCAAGGAACGGATAGATGGATGCAACAACTGGCTGCTGGGCATCAGAGGTGCTGCCCGCTTGGACTTGCAAATCCATACTTGTGACGTCGCTGGTGGCTGTCATGAATTGCAGAGTATGTTTAAAGTTAGGGTTCATGTTCTTTGGCGTGGTTGTGTATAGCTTGTTGGGGTTTGATTAGCAGCATACGTGTGCTGGTCTGGATAAGATCTGCTGGATTTCAGACATGGCTGAGCTGAGGGGAGGGACTCGGGCATGGAAGGAAACCCTGAAACCTGCAAAAGAAATAAAAACGACAACAAATCATGAGCTTGGAATAATGCTTCTGTGAGTATCTTTAAGATACTGAGTGCTGATATTCTCATATAATATAGAATATGTCTAATATGACCTTTTAAAAGTGGATTTTATTATCTCGCATCTATAAAGAAAGTAATCTTTGTCCGTCTTCCGCATATCTCGAGAACCATTCATCCGATCTATTTAACACTGGTGCTATAACAACAAACTTTACATTTTGGGTAACTTTTGAACCATAAGTCTCAGAAACAAAATTACTTTTTGTTTCCTTCATTTTGAATTGTGTCCAAATCTGTTTTTTCGCTACTCCGCTTACAAATTTTGAGCAATCATTGCCAAATTTGGTACAGAACATCTCTGGACCAAGCCGGGAAAAGATACGTTTTCATGTTTTTGATGTTCCATACAGTTTTGATATAGCTGGCCCTCAAATTTTGCTCAAATGCTGTGTGCTTATATATCACAAAAATGTAATATCGCTGAGCACTTTCTGCTATTGCACCCATATTTGGTGGACGTGTGTAGATGTGATGTCTGAGTGGCCATGACAACCTTGGTGCCATTTGGCCAACAGGTGCCAGTATATAGGAGCTGCAGCAGCATCATCTAACTATAAAGGAAGGAATCTGTCTGTCTTTGCATGTTTGCTGTCCTTCACACATCTCAAAAAACGTTCCATCCAATTGACTTCACACTTGGCAGGTGTGAGGACCCCGGGGAGCGCAGTGATAAGTGTGAAGTCGATCGGGTGAGCGGTTCTCGACGGCGCTGCGAGCAGCACTTCTGGGGGCAAACCAATCGGCCCTCTCTGAAGGGGCACTGCACTAGTTACTTAAAAAAGACTTTCATGAATTGCTTCTTTTTAGGCAAAAGACAGACTGGATCTTGGTAATTAAACCTGGTTAAATTACGTGGCGGAATTTAACAAATCTGACTTGGATGACATCCAAATAAAAAGCTTGCTCTGAGGAAAATACTAATGAATAAAAAATAAAACTAGAGACCATCTTGTGACGGGATTACACCAGCTGCAACACCAAATCAGGCCAGGGGCATAATAAAGTGTGGGGCTACTTCCTACCACCCCTTACTCCAGCTGCCCCTGCTCAGACATCACGCATCTTCAAATTCAGCCTTCATTTTGATCTCAACTACACACATGTAAAGTTTGTGACTGCATTTTGCACTGTTGTGAAGCTATGGCAGTCACAAAATCTGTCCACAGACAGACAGACAGACAGACAGACAGACAGACAGACAGACAGACAGACAGACAGACAGACATATAAACACCTGGGAAAGTAGGCCTGCTCAAAGTTAGTTCCTGTTACAGTGGGTTTACATTTTGCCATGATGACAGACAGACAGACAGGCAGACAGACAGACAGACAGACAGACACACACACGGTGAAATCAACACCAGCGTCGCTGCTGCGGCTGGTAAAAATGGAATTCATGAGCAAAGTAAGGCCAGAAAAAAGTACTCTCGTAAGAGTTATGAGTTACATACTGAAGCTGTTTGAACCTCCATCGATTACTAACTGCAAGAACGGACATCTGTGATTGCACACACTGTTTGTTCAATATACGACACTCTACCAGATCTTCACATCACATCAGTGTACTCCAAACATGTTTCCGAGCGCTCTCACCTGAATGCCAGGCGTACGGACGCGTCAGCTTCATTTGTATGCGAGCGATTATTCATCCGAGTGTGTCTCCTCCTCCACTTATTAAACCAGCTTTGTACCACAGTGGGGAAAAGAAATGCATCACTGTCGCACCGTCAGTGGCAAGACAGCGAAGACATCCGCCCGCTCTGGTGGTGCATCTTTAATCCAAAGATACGTGCTCCGTTACTGTGAATCCATCATCTTCAGATGGCACAGGTTTCTGCTGTTTGTCAACTCTTCTCTTGCGATGATACCGCTCTCCTCCTCCTCCTCCTCCTCCTCTCTTCAGTTACCACTTAATCCTTTCATTGTTGTCACCCCCTTCACCATCTTCCTCCTTATCCTTCCAGTCTACTCCTCTTCTCTCTCCAACTTAATCTTCCTCTGGTCAGAGCAGGCGAGGCTGCAGCAGTCGGGTCAGTAACAGATACGTGCACTCTTGTCACCGGGCGTCTATGAAATATGCATAGGGATAATTGTGAGCTTGGGTCAGAGTTTAACAACAGAGGGAAATGTACACCACAGCAATGAGTTGCTCCCACTCACAAGTACTGAAGAACATAATGGCAGCACGGACAGACACACATTCACAGAGTCAGGGAGTTGAATTTCTCAGAGATATGTATCCAATAATTATGCTGCTATTATGAATCTGAGAAGGCCTGATGTGTGTAAGAGCCTGTGTGTTAGTGTGTTGTCCATTGTTCTCGTGGGTATTTTGTTCGTCCTATCACGTTACCGCCTCCGACGGCGCGAGGTGCTGGCCGCAACAAGGAACCCCAGTCGCGGTGTTACTCAGCATCTCCTCGGCTTCACTGCTGACTTCAGCTCAAAGATCAGACATGTCGGAGGAGACGTGACTGCATCACCTGTGGGCAGGTGTGTCGCTGCGTCTGCAGCTTGGTAGACATGGTGCAAAACACATTTTATGAAACAACAAACTGACAACATTTTCCAAAAAAAAAGAACTGAAAGCTTTGCATGAAATTAATAAGTCAAATAAAAACTAATAATTTCCTAAAACAACAAAAACAGATAGGTGAAACACAGAAATGAAACAAAAACGTTGTATATAACAAACAACAAAACCGATACTTTTAATTAAATGAATAACTTCAAAAACATAACAGAAACCTTTTGCAAAACAGTGAAGAAAATACCGTCTCTGTGAGGCTTTTAGCGACCTCATTTTTAGGAGTCAGGGCTGGCCATCCACAGAGCAAGCATACAAATAAAGCAATAACAGCAACAAAAAAAAATCACAAACATCTAAAATGTCACTAGTCTTCTATTTGTCTTCAACCTTGCTAAACTGTTTCCTGAGCTGCTGTTGTGTTATTTTTATTTACTCTGTCAAATGCTTTTTTTGTGTACTACAGGGCACCGAATAATAAATAATAAATAAAATATACTGTATGGTATCTATAATATACAGCTACAAACAAACATTCCTATGCTGAAGTTTTAAAAATGTCTTAATTGTTTATAACGTGAGCATGGAGTTGCACCCTCTCCCTCTGCACATGACACTGACTGAATGAATAAATAAACAAAGCGTGCAGGCTTCATTTGCTCCCGTATTGGTGTCAGAGTCCTTGTTTACTCCAATCAGGCTCACTGGCGACTCGCATCAATTTGAAGTCTTCAGAAACACACAGCTCTGCCAGCTTTCCCTCCCTCCAGTATCAGTTGGAGAAAGAGAAAAAGAGCCTCGAGTCCGGCTTCTCTGTAGCAGCCCTCAAGGCGCAGCCGCATTTGCAACTTAATAGCATTTATTTTATTCTGTGCAGACTGGCACATCAGTGGGCTTTACTGACAGGACAGCAGAGTTCCTGTCAGGAAGCTGCCAGTTGCAGATAGTACACCACGCTTTTATATCCTTTCCTGTGACAGTCAAACTTTCTGGCACTCGAGAGCTTGAATCTTTTATAACTGTATGATTTGGCCGATAATGATAATTAATGCAATGATGCAAGTTGTAGGTTTCCCTCTGAACTTTTCGTATCAGGTACCAAGAAAAGGTTCTGCAATGGCAGATGTTGCCTTCACAGGGAAGCTGGCTATTTCCCCTGTTTCAAGACTTTATGCTAAGCTAAGCATCTCCTGGCTCCTATTTGATATTTATTGTGTACAGTAGAGAAGTATAGCCTGCTGAGCTCATGTTTAATTTGCTCTGGCAGATACGTCCGGCCCCTCTCCCATTTAAACACATTTCCAGTAGCACAAGACCATCCAATCACAGCTGTTTAAATCTAATATGGGGCGGGTTTAAGACAATAACTGACAGAGGAGCGTCATGCTAGAATGTAGTTACAGAGGAGCATAATGCTAGAATGTAGTTACGTAACGTCCGTCCAATGCAACGCACCAGGCTCATGAAACCCAGATCAAACTGTCAAGTTGGGGTGGTGATTGGTCTGTTTAAAAAAAAAAAAATGGTGGCCTAGTCATAAACTTTCTCAAATTACAGCTAAGCAGTACACTCAGATGTGTTTCTGAAAACTTTTTAGGTGAGAAATTGGCAACACAGTAACATAATCTTGATTCATATTTGATCAGCACAGCCTAGTTTTGACAATTTGAGGTCGCCAGTTAACACGGTCACTCTTTCTTTCATAACACCAGCATGTGGTCGGCACAAACTCTCATTTTACAGCTCAACAGAACACTAAAATATATTTCTGAAAACATTTGAAGCGAGAAATTGGCAATGTAGTAACAGAATCTTGATTCAGACTTGATCAGCGTTACCTGGTTTCAGTTTGGTGTGAGTTTCCTGAGCATTGCGTGAATGAGTCGCAGCAGCAGCAGCCATCTTTCTTGTTTACCGTGTGCCCCACAGACTGTCAATTAAACCCTCCTCACAATACGGTTGTGACTGGAGCTACACATTTTTAGTTGATTGGAAATCTGTTTGAAGGGGAGCGAGGCCAGACCGAAGTTATGAATGAAACATGAATATAGCAGATAGGTCTGGAGGCTTTAAATAAAACAAGGCTCCTCAGTGTGCACGTGGAGTCCTGTCTGAATACTAACTGCTCAAAGGTGTGCAATACCTGCGTAACTGGAGCTCTTAGTGCTTTTTTTAATACCTCTGTGCCAGAAGGTGAGCAAAATGCACTTTACAATCCTATAAATAAGAAATATGTAAAGGGCTTGTATTTTATAACTGGTTGCATACATTCATGCATTGCACTCATTTTTCTTTGCAGATATGTTTATTTATTCTATTCTATTTCATTTTTACTAGAAATACAATATATACTGAGCATTTTGGGTTGTTGGGATGAACAAAATAAGCAATGAAATGAAATAAAATGTTTATTATTATCAATGGTTTGTACAATACTTGCGATCCCTCGTCTAAACTAGTAAAATTATTATTTACAAGACCGAATTTTACATGTATGCACACTTATTTAAAGCAATAAATGCACACATTGAATTAGATGAAAGCTCTCTCTGCCGTCTGCCGATTTCGAATGTGCGCTCAATCACCGAATCAATAATTCTGCCTTGATGTAACTTCAGTGCGTTGTTTTAAAAAGTGTGAAAGATGATCGAGCCTTGGGCATGAGAGTTGAAATAAATAAATAAATAAATAAATAACCTTTTGTTAAAGTTTTTTTTCTCTTCGCCTCGACTTGTTCCAGTCCGCAGAGAAAGACGAGCACATGCGAACAAATAACAAGATGACGTTTGTCAAGATTACAAGAAAATACAACAGAGAAAGTCTGACACAAATCAAGAATTGGAAAAACAGTCACGTCTCAGGGAGTGTTTCAGTCTGGATGCTGTGAAGAGATCAGTCCTTGTATATATATATATTCCCATTTCAAACTCTATGTACACAACGCAGTGCGTGTCTTCTTTTCCATAAATATCTCCAGCTGTGTTTGTTGTTTTTGTAGCTGTCTTTTACTTGTCACACACTCTCTTTTCAGGATTGTTTTGAGTTTCTTTGCCGGTTTTCGTTCCCTCTGTATGCCATGTTTTCTGTCTTCTCTGAGCTGCTGGTTAGATTTCTCTCTTCTTTAATTTCCCAGGAAGTTTTTTTTACCACTTAGCTCATCAGTCGCCAAATCTATAGTCTCATCACCCCCCCGCTTCATGTGTATCAAAACTCTCCTTTCTTTCTCACCTCTGATCTCAAACAGACTTTTTTTTTTTCTTGACAGTTGACGCTTCTCATCTCTCCAGCTCTCAGCAGTGCAGGATCTTGATGAAGGCTTTGCGAAACTCGATGTTGAACGTGGTGTAGATGACGGGGTTGACGGCGCTGTTGAGGTATCCCAGCCAGGTGACGGCGCTGTACAGCGAGGGCGAGATACAGCAGCTCCTGCAGTGGGCCTTCAGCACATGGGTCAGGAAGAAAGGCAGCCAGCAGATGATGAACACACCTTGGAAACAGCGACAGGAAGTGGATTAGAGCAGTGGTTTCCAACCTTTTTCCTGGTCGTGGCTGGAAGGTAACCCTAGATTTGCCAAAGTCTCGCGAGACGGGTAAGGTTAGGCATTAATCTCGGATAGTTAAGGTTAGATTGGTATGGTTAGGCATTAACTTAGAATGGTATGGTTAGGATTAGGTGGTCGGGAAATGAGTCTCGCGAGAGTTTTTGCAAATCTAGGGTTACCTTCTAGACACGACCCTTTTTTCCTTAAGGGACCCCTTTTCTATCATCGAGTAAACTGACTAAGTAACATATTTTATGGATATTTCATATCATATTCAATGTAGAACAATAACAGTACAGAACAACTGATAAACTGTACAATTAACCCAAATAGTGAACGCAATAACTGCAGGAAGTTTGTGATTTGAATGAATTTTGATCAAATTATTTCCTGTTAATATTGCATCAGAGATGAGTTTTCCTCTTATTTTTAATAATAATACAATTCTCTGTCTGTACTATATTTCACATACTCAATAGGCTTCTTTTCTTTGACAAATTCAGCGTTTTCTCACTGCTCCACGCTCGGCCATTGTCCCATTAGCTCTTTGGTTGTTTTAACTGCATACTTCTCTAATGCATAATAATGAATAATTTCTGTTTATCAGAGAGTGAAGGCTCTGTGAATATAGCTGATGTTCAGGTCTTCACTGAGCCTTTATCCCGTGATGCTTTTTAAAAAAATGTTTAAATCTTAAATAATAATCCAAACTTTAAAAATAACAATTTAATTTAGTTTTCTTTAAAAAAAAAGAAAAAAAGAATGAAATGCTGAGATATAGGCCAACTGTATATTTAAAAAGAAAAAGTTGTCTTACACCCCTTAAAATCAAGAAGGCCTTACGACCCCCCGTGAAGCTTTGGCGACCCCTCGTAGGGGTCGGGACCCTCAGGTTGGGAACCACTGCCCTAGACGATAAACGCAACTGCAGGAGACACATGCAGACAGCAGAATGTCTATTTACTAGTCTGGCTTACCGGGTGAACAGTGCCCGGATAAAGCCTTACTTCCTGTGCGGACAGGAAGTCCCTCCCCTTCGTGTTCCCGTTCTCAAAATTCCCATCGCTACGTGAAACAACAACAACCTCCGAGTTATCGACCACGCTGAAAATAACAAGTTTTGAAGATTTGGATGGTGCAATAAGGCAGTTCTGTTCTTTCAGTGAATGACTGTAAAGATCTACAAAGAATAAAACATTTTTGTGTAAATGTTCCACCAAAACAAGTTCCCTCCTGACATTATTTTGCAGAAACACTGTCGCTGTATTCGGGGGGGAACTGCCTCCCAAGATTGTGATTGGTTTAAAGAAATGCAAACAAGCCAGAGTTTTTTTTCACTATCCAGGAGTGCAAACGCACTGGATCCAGACCTTCCTCCACATTAAAAAATATCAAAAGAACTTCAATTTCTATTCTTGCACTATATATATATATATATATATATATATATATATATATATA
>JAOVVB010209685.1:0-10736 GCA_028570985.1 Heterobranchus longifilis
GATCGCTCTGTCTTCTCCGGAGCGTTGGCCCCCCCCCCCCTCCTCTGTTTCTCCCTACCCCCCAAAGGTAATTGCTCTTACCTGAGACACTGTAATGGATCCTGGATGAAGTATTGACCGCTGCTAGATTTTGATTAAGGGGCTGTAGGGCAGAACATGTCTTTAATGAAACTGAGGAATCAGCATTCTGTGTCGAGGCTGGATGCTGTGTGCAGCGTGGCCCACAGGCACCTTGATTAGGACCTGATCCTCGGCAAATCCAGAGGTGGTGCCACAGCCACTGAATTAAAAGCGATGAATTCATCCATTAATAATACCTAAGGCATGTGCAGTTTTTTCTCTGGGGGCTTATAATCGTTAAAGATTTGGGTATTCATTCACTGTAAGCGGTTTTGCACTTGCATATTCATTCGCACACTTTCGATCACTCGATCATCCACCTTGTTGCTCACTCACTGATGCACTAAGTCACTCATTAATACACTCAATCGCTTTCCCCTTCATATGCAAAAGGTCAGCCTTTATCAGTTAGAATTTTAGCATTAGGGATAACTTGCATTGGCTTCTCTCATCCTCTCCCTTAAATTGCCTTTTTGCTCGTGTTAAAAGCTGATTGCATCTCGGACTGGAGATGAAAGGGAACCGGCTAGCTTCCCCCACACGTTCTTTGAGCGTGCAAATGGACATAATCTAAAAGGGGAGTATTAGCATGCTAAAAGACACCACAGCTATGATGAACACCATTTGCCAAGGCTTAATGCGATAGCCGGGTAAAGATGATTAACTTTGAATCCATTTAATCAACTACAAGCGCTTTCTCAAATAACCCAACTGTCGAGCATCGGGTGTAAAACATCCCTCAGATGTGTTGGGAAATGGGTAGAGTAACAGATGTGTCAAATAACAAGAGTGCCCCGAATCAGAGTGGAGGCCGGCGTAAACACTGTCGGACATCAGATATCACAGGGTTTTTCCTGGCTCAAAATGAGTTGGTACCATCTGGTTGTTGCCGCAGTACAAGACGGTTTTCAGGAAACTCTCAACACTCTTCATTTCCTGCATTTCTCGTGAATTGTTCTGCACCAATATTTGCCTTTTCTGCATCAATTTATGGTGGAAATGTATTTATGTAAAGGAAAACACAAAACCCAGGTGATAATTCAAAATATAAAAATATAATGCAGCAAGGCTCTCAGGAATTCTGTATTGCTTTCAACTATTTATTCTGCTATAGATCAACTTTTCTTAATATTATCTCTGCTGAGTCAACATACATGGAGGCTGGATTTAGTCTTTGCTCCTCTTTTGTTTGGGGAAGTAACTTCTTTAAATATGCAGATGGCACTTACTCACCTCAATGTTACATTAATTCATTTTAATTAATTTATAAACCCCTGGAATTTAATAGCTCATATGTGTTTCAGCAATATTTCTGCTCATGTTCAAAACTGTGCACATTCAAAATATATCTTCTCCCATCTGTGTTCTCTGAAATTTTGGGAATATTCATATTATTTTGTGATATAAAAGTTCTGAGAGGCTCTGAGGTATAGCTTGCTAACAGTTAGCTAACGTTAGCATATTTCATAGCACATTATATGGGGCACAAGTTGTGACATTCTAGTGTTAGCATGACTGGATAGTGCAAATTAAAAGTAGTAACCAACAATATTTGTACAAAATTAGTATAACTCTCCCTCCATTGTGGAAAATGTGCAGTGAGAGCAGGAGCAGACTGGAGATTGGCTGAAAGAGAGGGAGCAATCTGAAATTTTCAAAAAAATCTCAAAACCAAAAAAAAATGCAGCGAGGTTCACAAATGAAAAGCACTTTGTAAATGCAGGTTCAACAGTTTGTTGAAAATTACACATACTTTTAAATACATATATTTGTGGATTTTTATTACATATATGTAAAACAAAATACTGTACATTTGCGAACCTTATTTTTTATATGTGGATTTTTTTTTTTTACATTTATATACAATGATAAATATTTGTGTGTGCATTGAAAAGCATTTTTGTGCAGAGAGTCATTAATGTATAAGTCCCTGAGATACATGTGTGAATATTTCTGTGCATTCATTCTTTATGAGGCTGATCTAAGTCCATATCTAAGACAGGGGGACGCAGACAAACAACAGATGGCCCTTTTCTTCCTGTTTGGCAGTTTTGGCAGCGCAGCAGGTGCTGAAGGTGTAATGCCGCAACTGCAGTTACAAATGAGAGTTTTGAGAAATCACAGTTTTGTCGAGAGCTGGAGGCGTGTCGAAATTACACGGTAGCGTCCGCGTCCTAATTCTCTATACAGGAAAAACCCTGTATCATTTTATGCACGGTATTTGTCATCCTGTTTGAAGCTCACAATGGAGTGCGACCTGGAACACGCACTGTAGCAGATCGCTCATTGACTGGGAAGTCAATGTGCCCTTGGGCTGCATCCTATTGACTTAAGTAGTTCAAGTAGTGGGCTTCTTCTCTCCTCCTTACCCACATCGACCCCTGAGTGTGCATGCTGATAACTGGCTCTCCTAATGCAACGACAAATGTGACCCTTTGGCTCAGACCTTTAACCACAATCAAGACGTGAAGAGTCTATTTGTGTTTCCTGATTTTGTTTATTATTGCAACCACAGCTGAGCAAATATATATCCATGCAGGAAGCGTGGACCGATTGATCCGAGGAGGTAATAACGATAGCTTCCTCCTCTCTCTCCGCTCCCCTCGCAGACCTTGATGACCCGGTGGTGACGGTGCACCAGAGTATAGGAGAAGCCAAAGAACAGTTCTACTATGAGAGGACCGTGTTTCTGCGCTGCGTGGCCAATTCCAACCCGCCCGTCCGCTACAGCTGGCATCGCGGGAGAGAGGTCCTGACGCAGGGCTCGGACAAGGGAGTGGAGATCTACGAGCCGTTTTTCACTCAGGTAAGACAGAGGCAACGTGATGCGGATGACAATATGAAATCAGAGAGAATAGCAGATGCAAAGATGTTTTTTTATTCACTAAATGCGACACAGGTTAAAGGCTTAAAGTCAGATAGAAAACTTGAGGACTTTGTCAATCCTTTTGGCCTCCCCCCTGCGCACGACAAAGAACAGATAAATAGGCTGTTACAGAATAGAGGCTGTGAAACAACCATAATGAGCTTTTGAAGGCATAGAAAAAGATCTATTCATAAGGAGCCAAATTTGCTGAAGATCTTTCAGACAGTGCTCTCATATTAAGAGATGCTCTCATGACCAGTGGCACCCTCCTGTGTGAAACCAAAAGCAGGCTAATGAAATCCATCCATCCAGCATTTTAGATTGAAGCAGCAGAGCAGGTTTTGATTGTATTACTCTCTCGATGAGAGGGTGTTTATGTTACAGTATTTTTGCTAACTGAGATGTGTAAAAACGATTGTTCCTCGTTAATGTCGTCACAACAGACGGCACGCTCGTGAATTATGTGGCCATTTAAAAACAAGCAAAGATGATGATCCCTGCATGTAGAGCGAAGACATTTTGATACTAATCAAAACTGGAATGCATTGTAATATAGTATATCGAGGCTCGTGTTTTATATATATATTTTAAGCCCTTAAACAGACACTACAAGTACGTAATGATGAACTTCAACAACCTCGTTTGACAATGAGTAAGACGTGCAATAACACACACACACACACACACACACACACACACACACACACCTCCCCCATTGTCACAACAGAGAAGAGTAAGCCGCAGTAGCTAATTGATTAATCAACACAACATCTTGTTACAAAGGTGACATATTGCAACGTGAAATAGTCTAATAATAGTGTTGCTATTTCATTTGCCTTGGTGTTATGGTTGATACAAGGTAGTAGCATTACGACTGTGTTTTTTGTTGTTTCATAACCAGGGGTGTGGTGTTATTCGTTTACCGGAGCGCACCTATGACGTGCGCGTGCATGCACGGTTAAATAAAAGTGTTATTCGACGGACTTTATGAATAGTTTCATCACGTTGGGACTATTAGCCGTGACTCCTCTGGGGACCAGAGTCTGAGGCGTGTTGTTCTGACCGACGCGCTACATTCACTTCCTAACTTTATACAGCCGTGTTCCAGCATAATCTGCTGATCGGGGACCACGCTCGGGACCAAAAACACCTACATTATTTTTCCTTGCTGTTGCTACTAGTGCACCCTGGATTAGATCTTCAAGCGCTTAAAAAATGTGTATGAATTTTAACCGCATTATACAAACTGCAAATAATTTCCTCACTTGAAGAAAAAAAAGTGTCAGGGTGTCGTACCGCTGCGCTCCGGCAGCACAACAAACCCCTAACACCACCACATGGAAGCTATAGGACACTAAAGTCTGTCCTCATTAATCCTATGAATAGTAATATTAGTTTCACTAACCCAGTTTCACAAAGTTACATGCATATTGAGTAATTGCAGTCACAGGGTGATTGGATTCTCTTCACAATCATTTCTCTCAATTGTGGATTTTCTTTACAATTTGGAAATTGAGAAACTTTTCCTCTAAAAAGGATCCTGTGCAGTCAACAAAGAAGTGATTGAGATTGCTCTGGCACTAGTAAGGGAATTGTAGTTTTTGAATTGATTGAGTTGAATGTGATTCGGATGTTGAACCGGGCCGCAGAGAAAATGGAAATCTACGAGGGAGAGAGAAAAAGACGTGAGAGAGGAAAAGAGGCTTAAGAAACAGAGAGCGAGAAAAGGGAAGTGAAATTGATGTTCGGCCAAATGGAGAAAGATGGCTGGGGACTAATGGAGTGGGTAAAGGAGGCTGAAGAAGCTGCACAACTGGGCCTCATCAGACACTCTCCCCTTCTCCTTGCTGCTCTCTGTACCTCTTTGCTCCATCCTGCCCTCTATTAAAGCTTTAATTGGGTCTGAAAATATGAGCGCAACCCAAACCCAGAGATTAGCTTTGTGGCAGTCCAAACCCCAAATAAATCCTGACTAAACTCCTAGTAATTTGCTCATATAAATGAATAATAACATTATTTTGCACCAATATGTCTGAACTTGCCTGAAACATACTCAGACAATTGGGTTACAAATTCATAACTGACCGAAATGGAGCCTGCGGGGGTGAAGTGGAGTCCATTAAAGTGCAGCCGGGCCTCCATTTTGACCAGGCAGATTTGTGAATTAAGTTCGCCTCTATACCATCCTCCCTCCATTATTCTTCATTGCAGCTTCATTCCCTCGCACCTTTTTTAGTCTACCAAATGATTTTTTATATTCCCACTGATACTGTAGAAATGCAGCGGTGGCATTTCAAACTCTATACGGAGAACCGGCTCATAATTAAGTGAGGCCCAGAGCTGTGCTTTTATTGTAGAAACTCTGTCCTTTGTGCTGTCTGTTACTTTCTCTTCCACCTCTCTCTCCATAATTCTCCCCACAAAATGCCAGAGAATAGCACAATTATTGAAGGTATAATGGAGCCGTTTCTCATCCCCTCGTCAGATTCCCACCTCTTTATAGTAGTCAATATGTTTTGATGTTTATGATGGAGTTTGATGTTTTCTTGCTGTGTGATGTTCTGTATGAGCATGTTGTCTGTAACTCTTGAGGAGGTAACCATTTAAAGCCTCAGTTTGCAGCATCTTGCTCTTTGCTTCAGCTTCTTCATTCATTTTCTTCCCCGCATGTAGTCGAGTTAGTAGTTTTCCTGCTGCTAGCATGAAAAATGCCATCATTTGCATCTTTACTACCATGCATTTTAAGTTCATCAAGCTGCGTTTGATTCTATGTTTCCCAGAAACGAGCATTTACTCCCTCAAATATGAAATTTTAAATTAGGGTTGCAACGGTATGAGATTTTTACGTTAACCGTCTATATATATATATATTTTTTTTTTTAGTTGAACATATTCTTTATTATATTTGAAACATGAAACAATTTTTTCTAGTGTATGTATTTTCTAAGTATGTAGAGTTGGGTGTTTTTCTTGGTTTTAATGGCTGCATTACAGTAAAGTGATGTCATTTTCTGTTCTATTATTTCCCTTTACCCACTTCGTCATTCTATCCACATTACTGATGGTTATTTATCAAAACTCTCTGTGTAAATATTTTATGAAAGCACCAATAGTCCAATAGTGATATTTGATTTTCTTCATATCGCTCAGCCCTAGAGGTAAAAAAAAACTTCCTTTTGAAAATAAATGAAATATATAATTTTTCAATACTGTAGATAAGCAAAAACTCTATAATCACTGTGAATTTTCATACAACTGCATACCAGCATGAAAACCACTGCAACCCTATTTAAAATATGAAAGATTTTCACCTGACAGTGACGGTGCACTCCTCCATAATTTCTTTGCCCTTTACAGAAAGCCATAAGTCCCGTTCCCGAAGCTCTTGTGTACTTTAGCGTTCAATCTTTCCATCGATACGGCCATCAATCCCCCTGTCCAATTCGGTTTAATGTGTTTGTCCTTTCCATTCCTTTCTCGGCCCCTTGCATTTTCCAAATAGATTTTCCTTCCAATCTGCACCCTCCCCCTGCTGTGAGTAAAGCTTGCACTCAGAATAGCACGGACCTCATCTCCTGATATCTGCTCCGAGGAAGAGGAGGTGACAGAAAAAGAAAGGAAGGAAGGTCATGGCTAATCTAATGCAATTAACAGTTATCCATGAGCCTCATTGGATATGAAAGACGTGAGTGATTGACATGTTGTGTGGACTGCTGCAGCGTGCGGCTGATTCACGCTTTAATCTGCCACCTCCCCCCTCCAAACCCAACACCCACACATCGGAGTCAGCCAGATCAAAGGTGCACATCCTCATCATAGCCTCGTGGGCGGGGCTCGTGGAATCAAACACACATTTTAAGTGGGATAGCCGTTTCTGTGGAGAGATCCCCTGCTGAGCCAATCCATATTGCTGTAGCTGAATGGTGAAAAAATCCTGCAGGGCCATTGACTGGAAAGTAATCCACACGGTGTTATTAGGCAAGTTGACACATGCATTCCCTTTGAAACTACCACCATCATTTTTCATAGCGATTTTACAGTAATATTCTTCCTGAAATCTGCTACCTTCTTTCTTTCATTTTGGGCTTCATTAAAACTGTATACATATTCATGTCTTTGACCTTTCTTTGGAGCTGTTTGGCCTTTGTCATCTCTGTCCCAGTACCTAGTTTTTTGCATTTCTTTGACTTGATTATGTTGATATTTTTGCACACATTTGCATACCAGTGTTGGTTTGGTCTGAGCTGCAGGGGGAAACGAAGATTTTGAAGCTGAAGAACCTGCGTCCTCAGGACTACGCCAACTACAGCTGCATCGCCTCTGTCAGAAATGTGTGTGGGATCCCTGACCGCAGTGTGATCTTCAAACTCACCAATAAGACAGGTACTTAAGACTATTGACTTTATATCATCATTACCCAAAATTACAGTTTTTTTGCCAGTGATTCTGATATTATTCCAAGTAGATTGCAATATGAAAACGGCATATTCTATAAAGGTGTGACATGGAAACAGACAGATGAAGTCAACTGACATATTCTGTAACTCTCATTACTGCCAAAGTTGTCCATCTCCTGCCAATCTTTCTAAGACTCCACACACTGATGCCTCTGCTTCCTCCACAGCCTCCCCGTCCATCAAGCTGCTGGTGGAGGATCCTATCGTGGTGAATCCCGGCCAGACCGTGTCCTTGGTGTGCATCACCACAGGTGGAGAGCCGCCCCCCATTCTCACCTGGGTCAGCAGTAACGACAGCCTGCCGCAAAGGAGCGTGGTGAAAGGCGGCACGCTCACTCTCCCAGCCATCACCTCAGACGAGGCGGGGGTCTACAGCTGCGTGGCCAGTAACAACGTGGGAAACCCGGCCAAGAAGTCCACCACCATCGTGGTGCGAGGTGAGAAATCATGAAAGCATGACCAGATATGTGGAGCACCAAAACATTCAGTACAACAAGACACAATCACATAATCACAGGAATAAATAGAGTAAAATATATAAAAAATTGTGCAGTAATATGTAGTGTTATTCAGTTCATTTTTATTTAATTATAGAAATCTTTATTTCAAAGTGACATATTTTACTTTATAATGTCAGTTTATGACAGTGGAGTTGTCACAAATGACTGCTGCACATTTTTTTTCCCACCCATGTTTTGCCTAGTCCCTCCCTACTGTGCTGTGATTGGCTAGTACTCGTCATGTCAAGGTTGGACGCAGTTTAGGTTAGGCCAAAGAGGCATGGTTAGGGTTTGTATAGTCTGGCTTACCGGGTGAAAAGTGCCTGGATAAAGCCTTACTTCCTGTCTCCGTGTAGTCTGCCTGGAGACAGGAAGTCTACAACGGCAACAGCCTCCGAGCTATCAACCAGCGGGGGCGTGTCTGCACCCAGGATGACTGTGATTGGTTTACAGAAATAAAAACAGGCCAGGGAGTTTTTCTCTATCCAGGAGTGAAAGTGAATCAGACCTTCCCCCAGTGCGGATAAAAGTCTAATTGGGAAAAATGACATTATAAATGAAAACAGACTTTTGAAAAAGGGAATTTTTAAATAAATAATAATATAATTATATAAAAAATAATATGAAAATGTCCATTAAAAGCATGTTTTGATGGAAATGAGAACATTTACTTAATTAACAGTTAGTTGAGTTTTGATATAAGTTTTAAATAATTGCACAATTTATTGATTCATTAATATTTGTTACTATGTTTATTAACATGATTAATAGTAGTAGAAGTACTAATAGTAAAGCATGCACATGTTGTATTATTGTGCTCATGTTTTCACTTCTTCTTTACCACTTTTGATTGCAGCCACATTGCAGTGCATATCTTTAAAGCTTGTTTGTACTGTACAGATTGAGGTTTAGATTTATAATGAATGTATTCACAATAATGCTGAATGTCCTTCAGACACGATGTGCTGTTTGACCTTGAGAGCATCAGATCTGTTATTATGGCTCCGGCTACTTAAAGACAGTCAAGGACAACGCTGGAGGCAAAAGGGTGTGAAACCATTAATTAAAAATACACAGATTCACAGAGTGGTTAACATAAATTTAACAAGAGCTACAGGACGAGGGCCATTGCTGCCTGTTTAGTCATTATCAGGAAAAACATTTTTCTTTTTTTTTACCAAGCTGCTCTTCACCTGAGTGGCGGAGGAGGCAGAAGAGCATCTGATCTTGCTGTAGCTTATTACTGTACATAAATTACCATTATCAAAGTAGCACTTTGTGCATGCTTGTCATATTGACAGTTCCATATCAACACGGATACACAGAAAGCGAAGGGTACTTTTATTTATCAACAGACACATGCTATTGCTATGTATGTACAGTAAAAAACGACTTAAAGTTTAATACTCAAGACAGGCAATTTTACCATCTGTAAAGAAAAGCTGTTTTGATATAAGACCTGCACAGATGCGACAGGATTCATGCGGAAATCGACTTTCATACTCTTTAATTGACTGCTATTACTAAGCTCGAGGATTAAGGGTGGTGTGTGACTAGGCTTTCATCTGTGACATAACGGAGGATCCCAACGCCCCGAATGTGAAACTGCAGGAACTTCTTGCAGCCGAGTAAAAACGATGCATTAATTAGTGGAAGCCTGACAAACAAAACGGCATTCACGGGATGATCCAAATGTGATTTTTAACTTTCAAGAGAACATCGCACACACCCAAATGGAATCACAGTTGAATCAGAGTTTAGCTGATTGGCTTAGAAAGTTTCTCACTGAGTTTTCTCCTTTCATCTAAGAGATTATGCCACAGCTCCATCATCAGGTCGCCTCCGTGCTCAGCCTGTTTGGAAGCATTTATTTATGCAGCCATATACTCCCTGGGATGAAAATCAAATCATCAACAAATCATTTCTGATGGCCCCCCTGACAGATAAAGCCCTTCTCTGCATTGTGGAAGTGCCCATATAGTTGAGGATTTAGGAATTGAGAGGTTTACATCAAAGAGAAGGTGTCAGGTGTCCCATGGCAGCAAATAAGTCAGAGCACACTCACTGCAGGCAATCGCTGCAATAAATCTCACACTCCCATCCGCGTGTCATATGTCTGGAGCTGACAACGGTTCTCATAAGGGATCTGGATCAAATATCATCAAAAATTCAAAATCACCATCTTGCTTAAATATATATAATGTTTGACTACATACGCATTGATGTGTCACGTTTAAGGCTGCCGCTGCAGCATTGTCTGAACTTGTAAAAACTTAAACAGGACAAATATGTATTATTCTGCTTGAGGAGTGTCTGCTGCACACGAGAGGGTTTTCAAAGGGTTGTGGGAGACTGCAGACATAAGTAGAGGTGACCCCGAATAGTCGACTATTCAACGATTCGATCGAAGGAGTCTGATTCGACTGCAAATCTCACAATCATTGCATCGTTCTATTCGGGCTTTATGGTGGTGCAGAATGTCTGATTTTACACAGAATTGCTTGTTTTCTCACACTGCATCATGATATATAGCCTATTTGGGTATCAGCCTATTAATAATACAGTTAAGAAAAATTGTTTAAAAATCTAAGAATACATTTATTAATCAGAGCACTCACATAAGAATGAAGCACTGTCAGAGCGCTAAATATTTTTTTGAATTTATGAATTATTATTATTTATTCTCCATTAAAATCAGCAGGGGGAGGCACGGAGAAACAGCTGGCAGCCGCAAAGGGCACATCTCTCTCTCTCTGTCTCTGTCTCTCTCTGTCTCTGTCTCTGTCTCTCTCT
>JAOVVB010209732.1:0-10735 GCA_028570985.1 Heterobranchus longifilis
CCTGTGTGTGTGTGTGTGTGTGTGTGTGGGGGGGGGTGGGTGTGTGTGCGTGTGTGTGTGTGCATGCATGCGTCAGCCTCTTGACTGATCTCAGAACTTTCCAAGGACTCCCGTTCTTTCTGTTATATCTTGGTTGTTCTGTACATATTGAATTGGAGCCATGAAGCCTTTTCACAACATTTTCACATCGTGTCTTCACTTCACTTTGGACAAATTTCCATCTATTCACGTCCACTGCATTGCAGCTTTGCACTGACTCGATGTGCTGCCTCTAAAGTTTACTTCTGTTTGAATCATGAAACAGGAAATGAATAATCAGGGTTCTCTTTGTTCAATGTAAATATCCCAAACATGATCAAAATCAGGATTATAGTGTGCACATGAATAAATTCAATGTGCAGCCCAGTTGCCATTTCTAGCCGAGACAAAAACTGGTATTTTAATCCAAAACTGTTTCTTTTCCTAACCGAGTGATTGTGCCTCAACCTAACACACGTTAACCACAGCCTTGTCACAACATACAAGTTAAAATTTGAAACATAAAGTTTCAACATATTCGCTACATATGAAATGTACAAATGCACATACAAACGTATCCGTGGTTTGCAGAAACACACAATGCCAAACGTTTATTCTGTTGATTGTGTTGCAGTGTGATAATGTGACTCGGGGCTTTGTCTGATCCACTGAGTCATCTTTAAATTTCACATGGAATAACAGTGTCCCTCAGTCTGCCTCCTGTCTCTCTCTGTACCCACTTTGCTTTTGAATATTTTACATCGTGTGCGCCAGATATCCGACCACTCTCAGTCGACTGCGGCTTTGTTCTTTTTTGTTTGTTGCGAGTAGCACTGCTGCAGTGGCTCTGACAGACGACCCCTGCCAGGATTATGAAATGGTGTTTTTATTGTTTTTTGGTAGGTACATTAAATTGAATGGAAACAAATGTTGTGATTTAATAATTAATAAGCAATCACCTCTGTGTTGTCAGGTTGAGGCTCTGAGTGATGCAGTCTCTGTTTGGAGGAGGAGAGCTGGGGCTGCTGGGAGGAGGCGGCGACGGCGGGGGCCTGAAGGAGGATGGCTGTGGCAGCGTGGTGTGGCACTCCTCGCCGATGCCCCCCGACGATGTCTACTCCGCCTCCCACTTCGCCCTTATCACCGCCTACCAGGACATCAAGACTCGGCTGGCCTGCCTGGAGCGTGAGAACACCAGTATCAAGAGGAAGCTCAAGATCTATGAGATCAAGGTGAAGAGTTTCACTTCAAAGACGAATCACAAAGTCAAATATTAGGAGATTCTTGAAAACGAATTATTATCGTCCTTGTTGGCATCGGACAGAAGGTCACCAGCACTGACAAGGACAAGACCATTTTGGTTTTATGATTTATTATTCTTTCAAAAGGGCAGTGAGCGGTCCACTCTTTAGCATTACTGTGGCAGAGAGATTGTACACAAAGACAAAAGGAGAAGCTTTGGAGGGCTTTGATCCTGGACCAGCAGGGGAATAAACAGGAGAAATCAGGAGGATACAGAAGTTTTAACTCATGTTTAAGTAAAAATAATATTGAGTTACAACCGTAGGGAGCAACAGAACAAGCTACAAAGGGGTTTTGCACACATCGATGAAACTGAATTTATAGCTCACAGGAGCTATAGCTGAGTAAATATTGCCCTTTATTAAAGTAACCATGGACCCCATTTACACCTGGTATTAACATGCAATCTGTATATGCATACAGTATCTGCATAAAGAGGAGAGGTCACTGGCTTTGGCATTTATACTTCTCAGTATGCAGATTATGTAGGCAGAGCTGTCAACAAACACGGCATGTCCCGGGTCATGGGAAACGATGCTGCTGTTTGGGCTACTTGTTGTTGAAGGTCAAGTTCAAGTTATTTATTGTCATGTGCACAATAAATACAGAGACGCAGTCAAAGAAAATCTTAGATCTCAGTCTCCCTCCAACAATGCAGGTGAGGAAGCAAGGACAGTTTCAACTTCCCCTTTTCCATTTTTCATCAGATTACATCCATCATTTTTCATGTATTTTTACTGTTCGATCGTGTGCATCTTCTCACCCTCTCTATGACGGTGGTAGTTTTACCACCACTGATTACTGATTACTGATTACTTCAGACATAAATCAGAAGACATGTCATACAAACCCATCAGCTATCTGTCTGATTTAGCCTCTGGGAGTAACGACCGATATTTCAGGGGTTCTGGTGTAGCAAGCGGATATCTGGATAACATACAACGTATAGGGTTGGGTATCGTTTGAATTTTATCGATTGCGATTGCGGTTCTTATCGATTCCCAGTTTTGATTCCAATAAGGTAAAAAATAAATAAATAAATAAATAAGTAAATAATTGGTCACAGCTTTCCATCAGCGCCAGCTGCCATTCAAACAGCTGACTACTCATTTAAATCCAGCTGCCTACTTTATTATACACATTTTAATTTCATGAATGAATTATCTTACATCGCACTGTTTACAGCAATTAATTAATTCATGATTCAGTAGATTCACATGATTTGAGACAAATAATTCACGTTTTGTTATTTTAGAGTTATTTTTGGCATAGGTTTATTTTATTAATAAGTTAATTTAAAATCAATACATAGGCTGGATCAGATGTGTTTTAGAAAAAAAAAAAATATATATATATATATATAAAGATATAGAGATTATCTCGAACATACCCTCCTGGCCTTTGGGTGACTTCTGCAGGTGTAAATGGGACCATGTAGTCCAAATGTTACTGATCTTATAGAGTCACATGGCTGAACTGAAAGTGATCAATTATCTTAACGTAATTAGATGATGTGAAGATAAGTCCCAACCAATGTATGGCCATATGTTCTGTAAATATACTTTGTTACCTCTTTGGTCTACCTCATTGATTTTATCTTTGGTTTAAACATACTGACATTGACAATGTTAGTTTGATTAATTTCATCAATTAACATTAGGCATATTGGTGAAAGTGATTGGGAGTCAGCAGGGAAATATCTAGTGTAAATGAAGAATGGTCACGTCAAAGGGCTGCACACAGAGTTCAGAAGAGCTCAGGGGGTCAGCAGAGTTCACATACTGGAAACAGACAGAAAATTAGTCTTTTTCACTGTTGAAAATGCTACTCTGGATCTAATATCTAAGACTGTTTACAGAAGTCTTGTTGAAAGTGTTTTAACCTTTAATATGAGTACATGCTAGACTGTCCAGAATCACGCACATTGGCACTAAAATCATTAGGAAAGACACAACTGGGATGGATATATAAAACAAACGGCCAGACAAACTGTGTCTGATCCTGTACATCCCCTTTTTAAAGAATTCATAAAATTGCCCTCTGGTAGACACTAGAACATTTACAAAAACTCTCATCAAATGCAATAACTTTGCTAAATTCGTAGACACCATGTCCGTTATTGTTGTCTGTACTGTGCATGTTGTGCTATTTATTGCATGTATTGTGTTTTACTCTGATGTGTTTTAACCAACCTGTGAAGGTTGCATAAAGGAATAGCATGGGAGGACAGAAAGTGAGGAAATGTGGAAAAAATAAGTGGAAATAAGGAGTTAAATAGGCAGAAGGATGCAGTGTAAGAAACACAAAGGGGGGGGAGTAAAAGGAGATAATGATGCAAAGAGCAAGGGAGAGATAAATTGCTGAAATTAAGAACAAAGGAGGATTAAAGAAAAAAATCCTGGATATTCTTATTATCATCATGGCTCTGTGGTGTTCTACTTATTCTAGGAATTATATGGTGCGATGTACCCACTTTCCGCTCAGCTTCCCTGAGTTTTACTTCAGGTGCAGGAGGACTTTCAACGAGCGCTGCTGTTTAGAGAGAGTATCAGCAGCACTGAGAGAAGAGAGAACCAAATGCCTCAAATGACAAAAAGTCATCAAAGAGGCTGCTGTATAGTCGAAATGCTGAGGCAGACAATTCCAAAAAGATGCAAGCTGTTGCTGCATTATGGTCTACTAGGGATACTGTTGGAAGGGAAACTGAAACTCGGAGTCTTCTGTGACGTTCAGGTTGAATGTCGGTGCAAACTGTAGCTCCACAAAGCTTTGATTCTGAGGGATCAAAAACCGATGATTAGTGCTGATGTTTTTGAATGAGACCTATTATACCTAGGAACGTAATCTGGAATTGGGGAGAAATTAACAACATTTGCAACCAAGATCAGCATATTAGTCAACCCTCCTTTTTTTCATTGCCCTCTCCCTGTTTTCTCCCAGGGTCACAATTGTCCCATATTCCTCCCAATTTATGACAAATGTTCACACCTTTTGTTTCCCTTTTCGTTATGACAACCTGTTTCTGGCACTGTACAGCCTGTTTAAGCCCTATGACTCTAAACGTCTACTATTTTCCACCAGGACAACAATACAGCTACACCAAATGTTGTTTCCTGGCATGCAAGTGACACAGAACAGAGCTGCTCGCACCCCGTCCTCACTGAGTGAGAAACAGAGAGAGAAATGTACTCAGTACTAAGAGAAAAAATACTGAAAAAATGTTTTTCCATCGATGAATATTAGTTTTTCCAGAGATTCATGCAAATTCACACCAGAGGGGCAAAATATTCTGTGTTCTTTTGTGAGAATTAAAAGCAAAATTTTAAATATTTAAGGGGACACACTACAGGCTAAACATATTTTTTTCAATTTTGAGATTTTGGGCTATTTTGCTTCCATAACATGTCTTTTTTCATACTGGTGGAAAGAAAACATCCAGCATGCATATTAAGGTGTTTATTTTATTGCACTTTTTGTAGTTGTGTCTGCAGATTTCTCCTAAATTCAACAATTTTATACAATCCATATCTTTAAAGGCAGTTTTCTCAAAAATACGTTTTTTTTCCTCAAACTTCAGTTTCATTCCTGTCTATATTCTGAAGGTTTCTACAGAGGGCTTGTTCATTCACAGCTTGATTTATGCAACATTTTATTCCTAAAAACGTGGCAGAAATTGATTTTTGTTACAGCCTGTTGACTGTATTTTCTGATTTATGGAGTGATAAAAAGATATATCCAAAATTCCCTCTGTAACTCTAATATGTCAACAAAATGAAACAGAAGAATGTACTTATTATTTTCATTCTTTTAAAGTCACCAGGAAACAAAGTCTCTGAAACATTTGTTTTTGCTGACAGGGATTAGTTTTTCATTAGTTGAAGCTTTGGCCACGTTTAATAACATCCGACACTGTAACATTATATATACGATAGAAAATAAGGAAAAGCATTAGGTCCACTTTAATATATTTGTTGGATTTAGAAAAGGTATTTTCTGATGTATTTTATTGTAAAGAAATAGATGTAAATACAGTTTGAGTTGCTCTCTGTGTCCATGCAGAAATCCTTGTAGTGAGCAGCTGTTACTGACGGCTGCAGGCTGCCACAACGCTGTTGACTTACTCGCAGTGTGTTCAGGGCCCGTTCCCACAGAGACAGGTGTTGATTTTGGGGAGAGCAGGTGCAGATGTGGGCTGTTTGGTGTAGTCACACCTGTGCATCTGTAAATACAGCATGTGCCTTTTTTTTCTTTTTAGAATTGGCCAATCAATCGAAACAATATATGGAAATCCTCACATGGACCACGGACCAAGGCTTGTCCACTTGTGAATTTTTATGATTTTAAGAAATGTACTTGCCCCACCGGACAAGTTAAATGTCATAAACGAAAAGAATACTGGGTCTTCACTAGGCATGGGATGATATGAAAATTTAATGTCATGATTATCCTGGCCAAAATAATTGCGATTCACAATATTATCCAGATAACAGGAACATTAAGGCTTTTTTTCTCAAAACATTCCCACTTTTTTCTCATAAAATTGTGACTTTTTCGTGATGCTTTTTTAGAAAAAAATTCCTAATGTTTTGAGAAAAAAAGTCATAATTTTATGAGGTCGTGATGCAACATTTTCATATCGTCCCATGTTGAGCCCTGTAAGACCTTTTGCACCAGTTGCAAAATTCTGGATTGCGTTCTGTTTTTTAAAACTTTTTTTTTAAGGCGAGGTGTTGCTGCAGGCGTTCTCTAAATACAGCTGCTGTAATGATGCAGATGGAAGTGCTTCCTGCTACTTTGAACATGGGTTGAAGTGAAGTGAGGGTGTTCCCGATGTGCGGCAGGATTCTCGGGACCCCCGGGGGGTTTTGCCCTTGTTGCAAACATTTACTGTTAAACTGAGCAGAGAGAGGTGTTCTGCTAAATGGAAAAGAGTTGTTTGCTCCTCAAATAGACATTGCATCAGCAGCGATGACTTCACACAGAAAATGAAAAGCCCTCCCTGCTCACGGTTAGGCACTCTAAATGTAAATGTGTTCATTTAGGTTGAACCACATCTGGTTATATAACTGGTTTTGTGTCTTTCTATCACCGGAGTCTCAGACAACAGTTTAGCACTGTAATGAGATAAATCGCTTATTTTACAAGTAAGACAACAGGGAATGTGGAACAGCCCATAAACATACACATATTTTACAGAATTATGATTACATAAGCAGTCATATCTGCATAATCGCAGCTGCATATAATACAATTATTTCTGCATAATTTAAATGTTCACATGTAACGTTTGCATCATAGTTACGCCTCATATCATACAACAGTAAATATGTTTTCCCCCATGAATCACGAGTGGTGAGGCAATAAGATTTAAATGTAAACATATTATTCGATATTTTTGTTATTGTAAATAAATCCCATTTAAAGACCAAAACCTATAGTAAATATATCTAACAAGTATTGTGTGTGTATCCAGGCCTGATAGATCTTCTTCCTCCATTGTTGTTAAAAACGCATCAGTGAGCCACACTGTTGCCCCGTTTCCTTCATTGTGAACACACACACTGTGTTTATTTTGACTCAATCACACACACTGTCCTCCTGCCTCAAATACTCATTAGAGCATTAATCCGCCGCTGAAAATAGTCCCAAACAATTGCAATAGTAGGCTCGATGGAGATTAACTGTACCTTGTCTGGAAGGTGGGCGAGAGGTGGGCAGGAGCTGTTTTTAAATATTTACGTCTATAGTATAGGGGTGTCACAATTTTCATTCTAAATGGAAAAATTATCAAAAATGAGCTTTCAATTTTCATCATTGAAATCAAAAGCAGGATCGGACGACACAGCGGCCATTAGCATGCTAAAGCATAGCAGCCTGCAGCTAAAGACACAATGTTAGCTTACCAGTAGCCCGCAGCTGTACTTTTTGAGAAACCATGGCCACTGGCGGAGTCGGAGATGTCGGAGAATCGACAGAGGTGGAAGATCCTCCTGCTTCCCTGAAGTTACCGGTGTTGCAACATTTTGCCTTCCCCACGAGTTCTGTAAACAAACAACAAACAGTAAAGCAGGTAAAGCAAAGTGTGGTTGCAGACTGAACTTCGTTGTGCATTCATGTGCACATCGTAAAACCATGATGCATTTGAGTGCACCTCATAAAACTCAAGCTGATGTTGTACAGTTAGCTAGTGGGCAAAAAATCTAATCAAATTGAAACATGACCTTAACATCGTGGATTTGGAGAATCATGACACGGCCACTAAAGGAGAAACCAAAGGGTTTGAGGCTGAGAGCCACAGACAGGAAGTCAGAAAGCATTGAGAGACGGACTAACACACTGTTGTAGTTTGTCGTTTGTTGTGGTTTTGGTCTTTTCATGGGGGTTTGTTGACAATAACAAAAACATAGAATATTGCCAGTCTTATTGCCAGTCTTAAATGCCACAATGGAGCGATAAGATTTGTCTGAGAGTCTGAGATATCATGATTGGCATAAAAACAATAAAATGAAAATCATAGCACCCGCTCTCGGGCCAATGGCTGTAATTTTGAAAAAGTAGTCATCATTCTGCAGAGTTCAGTCAATAAATATGAATAGATGGACAAACAAACTGGACAAACAGCAGCTGAGTCACAAACCCACCCCAGATTTCACTGTGTGAAAGTACGATTAAAGCAACTTTATAACTATGTAACTATGTAAATCCACAGATTAGTTTAGGAGAAGTGGAAAATAAAAATCTAGTTCATGAGGAAAAAACATGACATTAGTTAAAACACCCTGATCCCCTGAGTGATATCTGGGCCAAACAGAAGATGCTGATACAAGATGAATCTTTAATGATCTCAGTGTGAAATTATCAAAAAAATGCAGAAAACAGCAGGAAAAAGAAGAAAAACAAACAAAATGCATGAATAAGAAAAAGGGTTATTTCATTGTATTTTTTAAAATACTATCTTGTGCTCTACACTCTTTTATGTTTCTATAATGTGTTTGTTTTTTTTTCTTTCTGCAGTTCCCTATGATCAATGAGTTTGGGGAGGACACCAACTCCTACTGCTCCTTCGAGAGCAAAGAGACGGCACTGCTGCACTCCGAAAATGGAAACCTGCAGCAGAGAGTCAACGTCCTGACCCACGAGGTAAGAGAGATGAGGACAAGACGGACGGACGACACACACAGAGGGACAGAGGGGGGACATGGGAGTGAGGAAGAGGAGATATGAGAGAAGGCAGAGGCAAGATGGGATGCATAAGAAATAGGAGGAAATTCCACTTTTGCTATATATTAATTTAAATAAAGTGGATAGAATAAAAAGCCGTATCACACCAAAAGGTTTTTCTCTGTGCTTTAATTCTGCAGAAATCCCTCCCTGCGTGTGAATTAATTGAATTAAAAAAGAAGAAATTGAGGCCAACCCTGGTGGACATACGCTGAAAGATGTCCAGAACTAATTAAGCACTAAAGCTGCTATCCGAGCAAAAAAAAAAATGACTGAGATTGGGTGTTTTTAAGAAACCGTCCAAGTAGCGCCTCTGTGACATGGGATTTTCACGCTGGTGTTCTATTTTTGAGACGCACTATAATTGGGAACAAACCTGGCCAAGATTTAGATAAATGTGTGTACGCCTTAAGAAAGAAGAAAGTAAAGTAGACATGGGATAGCACATTTTGAAATTAATTGGTATTATTTAACAGCGTGATGTAAAATACAAGACGAGATGTGTGCATGCTACACACAGGCAGTATTTCAATAGACTGTTCAGACCTAGTCTCGCATAGCCAGACCTATGTCCACAGCACTGTGTCCGCGCTGGGGTGTAGGTCTGGATTGAATGTCTTTCACTCTGGTATAATGGAAACATCTCACTGGCCTATTTTTCTTTAAACCAATCACAATCATCCTGGGTGGAGCTACCACACGGAAGGAAGGAGGGACTTCCTCCAGCTGGGAGTCTCCTCCCGGTGGAAGTAATGCCTCTATGCTGACACTGCTTAGGTACCCAGCCAGACTAGTTCAGACCTGCAGACATTAACATGTCTTTGGTGATCCGATCACAAGTGGACAGCTCTAAGTACGTCTGCTCACACCTGGCAGTATAATCACATGCGTTTTCAGTGACCACTGATCAGCTCTCACCTCTCCGCTCTATAAAACACGTACATCATTTCAGTGTTGGGTAACGTTACTTTTAAAAGTAACTTGTTACATTGAATAAGAAGGAGTCTCTTGCGCGTCAGCCTCTCCAAAGGCGGAGGTCGGCACTCCCAGTAAAGGACAAAGGATGTGAAAAAAATATTTCTATGGGTCACTTCACGAGGACTGCACCCAAAGAAAAATGTACCGGAGCACACGAATCACATGCAACATTTAATAAAAGGTGCAAACGACTGATGTTTCGATGCACACAGCGTCTTCTTCAGAGTCAGACTTGTTACATTACAAGATTACTGCCAATAAAAAAATAATTGTTGCGTTACAGCATTACTGACTGAGAAAAGTAACTTGTTAGAGTGTTTTTGCATTACAAAAATGAAAACAGAGGGCACGCAGCCTACTGTACGTCTACTTTTGCATGTATTGACAATACCGTCATTATAGCCTCATACAGCCCATAATATGTAACTAATAACAGGAGGACAGACGCTGTATCCTCTTTACAGCTCCATTATGTTTGATTAAGTAAACATATGATTCAGTTATTAAGTGCATGAAAGTAAATATAAACTTTAGCTAACGTTACCTGACATAAGCAGAGCCTTCCACTAGCATGCAGCTAACGTTAGCTAACAGCTTAGCCTCCATGGAAGGAAGCAGAAACAAGGCGAATGCTGCAGGGATTTTCCTTTTTTTGTGGCAACAAAAGCAAGAGGGAAACACGGTAAAAATGTTAAAGTACTCTAACCCCTACTGATCATTTCTGTTTGCATATACAAAAGTACATATTTTAATGAAAAATCATTGTTATTGTGTTGTGTGTGTGTGTAAATTTCGGTTGTTACTTTCACACAAATCATATATTATATGATTACATTACATTACATTTTAAAAGAAAGTGGCCTTATGCGGCCAGACCACCTCAGAATGTGGTCTGCGTGATCGACTCTCATTGTGTCCTGGGAGCATTCACACCTGAACCGAGAGCGGTCCACTTGTGATCGGATCGCGCAGGAGGGATGTTAATGCCAGGTGTAAACAGGGCCTAAAGATCAGTTTTACTACTTTTCTACTATACACTCGAGTGTAACTCCCTTCAATAAATGATCTGAAGTGAGCAGAACCCGTAATATACTCAGACTGCTCATTCCCTCGCTTATAACTCTACTATTTTCTATGACTGTGTGAACGAGAGCATGGGGAGTTAAAAATGAGAAACGACTGACACAGGAAGGCAGTGGTAAAACTGGTAGCATTA
>JAOVVB010209742.1:0-10735 GCA_028570985.1 Heterobranchus longifilis
GCTGAAAAAATAAACACTGCGCCTCTGCCAAAGCATGGTTGTGCTCCGAGGCGCTGTAGCGCTCCTTGCTGAGCATTTTCAGAATAGCGCGTGGCATTTTGAGCTTTGATGGAGACAGGCGGCCTTATGAAAGTGATATCAGCGATTGTCGGACCAGAGAAATTTTGGTCGGATCAGTACACATCAACCAAACAATCAACCGACCGGAGCTGGACGTCAGCCCTAATTATGAGACGTGGCCTGTTAGTTAATGATGATGCAACTTCACTATGAGTCCAGTCTTTAAAAAATGCTTGTTTTTATCCAAGATCAAATGCTTAAGATTCTATATTCCCATGCCTCCTGGAGTTTGCGTGCAAGTTTACCCTTTCATTCACCGCCTGCTGAGACCTCCTAACAGGTTAGGACATCTGATGATGAGATACTTTTACTCCTAAGCCTGAAATTTAGACCAAATGAACATCATTCAGGAACTTAAGCTAGTTGGGGCTGATGATTGTCAGATGTTTATTACGGGCCCAGGTTTTGCTTTTACAGTGAGGCACACTGCCCAGCATGAGCAAAGCAATCTGCTCCAAAACTTGTATGTAATGTTAATTTTTATAATTGTTGAATCGGAAGCAAGTCTAAGCAAATGCAGGCAATTCACACATCAATGTGAGCTTAATTAAATGGGAACAGAGGGTGATGGTCGAATGGAAAGTGAATGATATTTTGAAAGCTAGTTTAGATTTTTTTTTTTCTTTCTTGCTTTGCTTTGAATGCTTCACAGATGCTCGCCTGCAACTTCATTATTCACTTCACTCACTTCATTAACTTGTTGCAAATTGCTATCTTTGAGTTAATGATTTCAAAAAGGTCTTACAGCTGAATTCAACTGTGATCAGATCCCCTTGTTTAGTTGCCAGTGTTAATCAATAGGGTTGGGTACCCAACTCGGTACTTTTAAGGGTACCGACCGAATTACAACGGTACTACTGAGAACCGATTTAAGTTTAAATCAAACGTGCCCTCCCTCCTTCACACACAAATGCAGCTGAGAGAGAGAGAGAGAGAGAGAGAGAGAGAGAGAGAGCTCTTTAAGGGTGCTTTCACACCTCATTTGGATGGTTCAGACCTACGGACCTATTACTGGAAGTTTTGGCAGGCTGTCGTCCACTATTGTCATGTTATAAGAGTAGGGAATAATTCTGTGCTTATACGTAGTGAGTGAGTGGTCGAGCGAAGCGAGAGAGATGCTTTGAGAGCAGATAGCTGTCGGCGATCGGAGCAGGGAAATTATCAGCAGTAAAGTTAAATTGTCGTGTAGGTTTCAGTTTGTCTCTGAATAAACACTGCAGCTCATCAAGTAAAGTTCCAGTGTCTTTCTTCTCAACAACGCAACAAAACAAAATGAGCCGCGGTTGCATGTAGCGAAAAAAAACTCTGACACTAAAGAGATGATACGAAGCCTGTCTATAAACCAATCAATAAAAATATGTCATGTATAGTTCTTTAGTGCACTCCCTTATCTGCAATGTGTGTTAAGTTTCACTTTCAATTTCCTCCGAGACAAACACAAGGTGTTTTCTATGCCCTCATGACGGACTGACAGGCTGCAGGTTGTAGGGACAGGAGGTAGGCAGGGGTTTTATTTTGTGCGGTGTGTAAAATGTTCTAAATAAATAACAAAATGTTCTAAATGAATAACAATGTTCTAAGTAATTGAAATTGAATTGAATTTTTACAACTCAAATTACATTTTTGTTATTACAGAGAGAATAAAGTACCAAAAAAGGTACCGCTAGGTACTGGTACCGAATTCCAGGTACTGGTATCTGTTCAAATGTTTGTTTATTAATCAATAGTTGCCTAGCACAAGGTCGTCTACCCTCTGCTTTTGGAACATTGCTGACTTGCAACATGTCTTCTTCTTCTTCTTCCAAGTACCCGACTGGTGCTGTTATCACAATTAACCCTCTCACTAAGGGAGATGATGTTGACTTGCGATGTTGTGAAAATACGTTATCTTTTCTGTCATTTTCACCCATCGCTCCTGCTCACACACAGAGCATTTCTCGTCTGATTTACAACCCACTCTGCAATCGAGCCAAAGCCTGTTTCCTCAGAAGTTGGAGAAGACAGTGAATGTGATTGCTGATAAAAAGCGTACTAAGTAGGAAAACACTGAGTGGGTGGCTCTGCCTGTTTTTGAACAATGGATTGTTGTGCTGTTAGGTTTCCTTCAGGCGCCCTGACCCTGGGGTCAGTAAGAAATGAAGCTCTTGACTTGCAAAAAAAAGATGCAGAGCTTTTTCCAATACAGGGCTAAGTGGGGCATGCCAGGGCCAGCTCATGATGTGTGCAACACAAGACCAGAGGTGTTATTCACTCATTTTTAAGTTAAATCCAACCTCACAAATATTCGGAGTGACTGAAAATGGAAAGAAAATCAATTGGTGTTTTGGCCGAATAACATTAAGTGTTATCAGTAAGTCCTGGTCAGTCATGTTTATTCCTGCGGTGCAAACACTGCTGTGTTTTCTTCCTTCTTTTTTGCCCTTCAGTGCAATCATAACATGAATTATTTCGCTTATTATCTTTTACACATAGAGAAGCATGAGAAATGAGATCTGAATGATTTATTAGGTAGCACCACAAAGTGTCACGCATGGCCTCATTGATGAGGAATGTCAGTAAAATGTGTTTCCAAATGACTTTTGCTGCTTATTTCTCTATGGGGGATGAGCTCCCAGTGCAATCAGACCGGCCCACAGTACACCGAAGCCTGTTTCCACCCAACGATGCTGTGGAAGTAATATCACGCAAATGCATAAATGTGTGTTATACATAAGCATGATTGCAAGTCTGTCAAAGAGACACTGAGGCAGCATGATAAAGACGATGTCATCAATTTGCACTAGAATTTAAAAGTGCTCTCTGTATTGAGAGATTACTATTCATTCTGAGAGTAGAATTTATTTAGATTTGTGAGGAAGAAGCACAGCACTGAGCTTGTGTCTCCGCTGCTTCCAAACCCTCTTTCTAAATAATTCAATTGCCTCTCATTGTTCTCTTCAACTGTTCCTTCCTGGTGATCCCCCAGAGTCGAAGGAAACGTCAGCCTTCCACGACTGCATGGGCAGAAACAGTACGTGCAGAAACAGTACGTGCTTGTGCGTTCCGTTCCGTCTTGTATTCGTTCTCTCATGTTGCGCCATACTTAGGGAATTGCATTTGTCCAGCACCACCAGCAGCTTTTTTGCCAAGCCAGTCCTCTTCATTGTGGTGCCAAGTTGAAGCCAGTGCCGAGGGAGCCGGGGCTGGACTCTGTGAGAAGCTGCTGTTTGATGTGCTATCCGTGGCCTCGAGCCATGAAGTGGAGGGGAAGTTATGCACAACAGCCATGGCCTGAATCTGCTCTACTTCATATCTTTGACTGTTTGAGTTTCACCCGACTATTTTTCGTTTTTGCTAACAAGTAGGATAGAATAGAATCTGCTTACTTTCTCGTTAATGAAAAATGTGATAATGAGATATTTGTCTTGCTAGAGGAAGATTATCTCGTGTTTGGAGGTTTTGTTGTTATTACAACATACCAACCAGAGGTCTCCAGTACTCTCCTTCGTTCCTAGTAACCAAGACTTTACACTGGACCCAAATTAGGTCCAAATTATATGCAGTGTAATTATTTTCAGGTATGTTTCTGTGATATTTCCCTGTATCTAATCATAGGTCATGTGTTGCTTTATCGCAGGAGAAACAATGTGACTTATGAGGCAGTTTAAACTGTGAAGCGACATGTGTAGCCATGGCTGCTCATTAACTGATGGCTGCTATAGTGTTAGCGTTCTCTCTCTTTTTGGGTCTGTTAAAGTCGACCGCATTTTGAATTAGGCCTAATTATCCTTGAGTCTATTTCAGACCACTTCTGTCTGTCCTCAGTAGAGCTGTGATCGGGCCCGAAAAAAATCAGGCCCAACCCTGTGAACCTGCATAGTTTCTGTCCATCCCGACCCAAGACCGAATCACAGCAGCAGTTTTGGGCCTGAGCCTGATTTAAAAATCTAATTTCCACTGTAACATAAAACAGTGATGCAGAAGATAGCGGCAACACACAGCAGTATACAGCCCATAGATTAATCATGACATTACACAGACTATACGGTTTGCATATATATTTTTTTTTTTTGAGAAATTACAGACTGAACCCGGCGAGTTGGGTCAGGCCAAATCGGGTTTGGGCCGAGAATCAAAGTTGTAGTCCTCAGGTCCATTTTCCATAAGATCAAAACGGAAAAAAGAGAACACACCCAATTAGAGTTGCTGGCTAGAAAAACATACCATAAAAAATGAAGAGTAGCAGCACACTCATTCCTCTTTAGGTTTCTTATTTTATTTAACCAACGTTTTGGCTCACAGCCTTCATCAGGGTTGACATAGGGTAACCTTTTTTGGAAAATATGTATATGTCAAATTTGGATACATTGGACTGTTTAGATTTTGGACCCATAACGACCTTAAATACCAACTTATCTCTTTATAACAAGAAACTTGTCTTGGAGGGTCTATCATATCGCTGCTTTTTGCACAGATGGTCCTGACAGTTAATCAAGCTCATGCTGGTGGGGAAGAAACAAGTCACATGTGTCCCAGTTTGTCCTGTTGCAGTTGTCATCATTCTGCAGTGTGCTGCTGAGGAAGGATATAAGCCTAAACCATCAGGATAGATCCACTCCTGTACATCAAGCAGTACATCAAAACTCTTTCCTTCCTTCAAGTACTTTAGTGAGTCAGAGGCTAGCTGTCTCATTCATTACGAGGCCTTTGATGTTGCTGTCATAATGGTCCACCGTCCCTCTGCCAGCAGCTCCCAGGAGAAGTGTAAAATGATCGATATAATCCATAAGGAACATATATAAGAGGATAAAACGTATTAACTACATGAGGGGCTAATCGAGGGAAGGCACAGTAAAAGACCCCTTCACTGCTGAAACCCACCCGCATTTCTACTCGGGTCGAAATTGCCTTAGGATGAAATCAATTTGTCGCTAGTATATTGTAGCATTTCACTTATTGATTTTTCTGGTGCACTCTCTGCGAGCTGTGAATGGACTCTCTGGATTTGAGGGGACTGGAGGATGGAGTGGAGGAGGTCTCTGGCTGAGCGGGGATAGGACTCCCTCCGATGCACCTTTCAATCAAGCTTAGCTAAGTTATCCTCATGAATATGAAATATACGGCACAGTCAAGCTGGGAAAAGTTTAGGGATGGTGTGTGTGTGCACGGCGGTGTATAGAAGTGAATAAGAAGACTCTTTGCTTGTGTGTGGAAAGTTTAGTTGTGTTGTTTGTTTGATAGTACTTTGTGGGGACAAAAATTGGTCAAAAAGGTGACATTATGAAGACGAAGACAAAAAGCTGGTCCCTGCAAGGTTTTTTTTTTTAGGCTTTTTGTGAATGCTGCAAAGACAAGCTTCAAATCTGTACTTTCTTTTTACCTTTCTTCCCCATGGCCAAGCAAGAAAAAGGTTAAACAGAGCCTCCTCCTGACATTTTCAAAGTTCCTAATCTGTATTTTGATGTACGCTGACCCGCAGTGTCTTCCTTCCTGCTTAGGCAAACATTTTCAGCACTTCCGTCTGGATTCACATGAACCCCGGGCAGCTTCTGTGCTTTCACATGGTAATTACAGCCTGCTTCCCTGGCAAAGTAATAACAGCCTCAATAAGGAGCACAACACAGATGAGCTTTCTGATTTAACGCATTTTACTGTGCCCCCCCCTCCCCTCCTTTCCCTCAATTCATCCAGTATCATTTTTTTTCAGATTTGTTTTGTGTTGTTGATTCATTTTTCTAACCACCCTACGCCTGCACTGCGTCTGTCCAAAATGAAGCATCCAATCTGAGGCCCCATCTGCTGAATGATCCTCTCTCGTCGCATGCATGTACACAAGCCTGTGGTTTACGCCAAGGCGTTATCCACTCCTTCATGGCCCATCTGCTCTCTCTTTATCTACCCCGTTTTCTGTCTTTCTTCCATCTCTGTATCCCTCTTTCCTTGGCTCCGTGTCTCTCATCATATTTTAGTTGGCTGTCTTGATCTGTTACATTGATGCCTTTCACACAAATGCATGCTATGTAATGTTTGTACCATTTTGTACTGTATGTAACCGTTTTGAGCACAGTCGTGTACTCCAAAGCCTATACTGCAATTGTTTGATGGGGGAAATGTCAGTGAATGTACGCTATCATCTACTGAACGTGTGCCGTTGGATGCACAAGGGAGGCGGAGAAAGGATGAGATGGGATGGGGCAAGGTGAAAGGGACGATTTGAGTCGGTGTGTTTCCCCCAGACAAGGGACTGGTGAGAGGGGGGGGGCATAAAATTTGCTGCCTTCTTCTGATCCCTGAGACTTCCATTCACCGTATAACTACTAGGAGAAGAAAGAGCAATTCTGCCACAGGAGGCAGGCAAGATTGGTTCAGTGCACGTCACCAAAATGTAGTCGGGCCTCTTGCCTCTTGCCTGGCAGCCCACAGACCTCAGGTCTCCTTCAATTGTGTGTCTAATTGATTACTTCCCATGCAATTACTCCCGTGTCACACTCAATATTTCACCGCTCCAGGAAGGGTGCAAGAGGGACTTTCTTTTTGAAGGACGACATTCATATTGTCACATTTGTGAGCCCCTAATGTGGATCGTGAGGAGGCACATGTTAAATTGAAGTCCGGAACGGACCATCAGTGGTGGTTGGTGCTAATTGATTGCTCTGTAATACCACTGTGTGACAGAGATACTGAGGCTATTAGAGCCGAGGGTTGGGTTTTTTAATGCCAGGGGAACAACAGGGCTGATTTTCTTGAAAAAAGTTTCTTTTAGCAGTTTTTTAACATGACAGGATATTATTCAGTTTTACACACTTTCAGTTAAATGATTGGTATTTCCTTACCTTTGGCTACCTCTGCCCATGATGGCCCCGATTTTTCCAGGTCGCAAATCAAAAGTGATATCCTCCATAATTTGTCACTTTTACAATCTTACAATCCTTCCTTCCATCCATTTCTTCCATATTTTACTTTTTTTTTTAGATGTAAAATGTAACCTGGACAATTCAGTGAATTATTTTTGCTCCAGGGCCATCCGCATATGTCGCTCACAGCATTGCCTTAAGGGTGCAGTTTTGCTTTTTCATGCTTTGGTTATTTATTATCTTTAATAGTGCAATGTTTGAGCTTTTATAAGCAGAAAATAACTGGGCTTTATGAAATATTAATGGACAGCAACAGCACAACCTGCTACGAGAAAGGAGAAATAATAATACAAAATAGATCTTTGCCAATTAAAAATGGTGCGTGCGTGCATGCGTGTGTGCATGCGTGTGTGCATGTTCGTCTCTGTGTTGCATATAATAAATTACTGGACTAAAGTTTATGCTCAAAATTCCCTTGTGTCAAGCCATGCTCCCTTTTCCCATATACATGGTACAAGACTTACTTGCTAAGTTTGAACAACCATTAAAGCAAGCATTATTATACAACATCCAGATCTTTCCTTATGCTGATGCAGAGCACAGGAGACTGTAAGAGCAGTTTGGACAAAAGGTAAAAGGCTTTTAGAAACTATAAATAAAAAGTGGTAGGAGGTAAAACGGAGAAGAATTAAAAAAATAAAAATAATATATATATATATATATAGCAAAAAACTAACATCAAATGGATGCCTATTGCTAATACTATTAAAGCTTGGGGAGGCAGAATATTTTTCGTGTCAATGGGCAAAAATTCCATAATAACCTTTTAGCATATTGTAATTCAAGTGGTCTGAGAGAAACTATAGACTTCTGCACCTTGTCTTTGCTCTGTTTCAGGCTTTAGATAATTCTAGGATGTGACGGACAGATTTTGGGCCGATCACAACCTCATTTCAGAGAGAGCGTTCCTATTGGCTGTTCTACTAATGCAGATGCACGTGCATGTGACTTCGGTAAAAGAAGCCAAAGGGGTTACGGCCGAAATGAATACATAGTACTCGTAAAGGTTACTGTATGAAGTCTGTGCGTGCTGCGGTGGGAGGGGCAGGAGCACCTGGACAAAGATAGGAAAGGCATTGAGCTGCAAGAAGAGGTCCCACTTTGCTTCAAATTCTGGCTTACTGCAGCTTTAAAGGAGCCCAAATCCAGCCTTGGATTGACTCCTCATGGTGCTGCTCAGGCCCCTTGTATTGGTAATTATTTATATTATTATTTTCATCATCGAGGGAATGATAAAATCATCCCTCAGCTTCAATCACCACCTAGCTCTAACATTACAATGCCTATTGATTTTTTTTTTTAAATTCCTTACTGTAGATAGAAAAATCCGATTGACTGCAATCTTGTTATTTGTTTGCTACATAATTGATATCATGCAAGTATGGATACTAAAACAAAGAACACGTGTCCCCTGTGAACTGACTTAAGTCTAAGAAATCTAGAAAATGTTCATCTGATGCTGCTTCCCTAAGAGACACCAAACAGCTTGATCACCAAGTCTGATTGTTAAATATTTCAAATGTATGTGAGGAAAACATCTTTGAGTATTTTAAACAAAATGTTTGTTTTTTTAGATGTTAATCAGAAATATAACTTGTAGTACTTTTTTTCTATTCTGGTGATCATTTATTTTTTATGCATGCAAGCATGCTAGTGTGTGAATACATCAGCTCAGTAGTGCTCATATGTGTTGTATGTGCCTGTTTACAAGAAATAATTTGCATAATCCATGATTGCATTAGGGACCAGCCTAGATAGACTCAAACTATCCTCTGATTAGAATATTGTCCAGCCCAAGCCTCCACCTCTGCCTTGCCTTTCATCAACTAGAGAAATATTTCTATAGTCTTGCCTAAACATGACTACATACCCTTTATTACCAATTTGCCTTCCAAACTGAACCTCTGCGGCCCGCTGGAAGGGAGAGTCGACTTTCACCTCATTAAAAGTTAAAGTAGGCGTGGAAGGAATTTTAATGCCAATTAATAATCAAAACACAGTCCTCTTCTCTCCTTCTCCAACATTTCCATCCCCCCGGGCTATGGCTTAGATCAGGCTAAGATATGGCATGATGTCAATGTAAAAGTAGCTCAGAAACCAATAGGACAGTGTTCACCGAGTTGAAATCTCGTCTGAATTCTACCCTGTGGTTGCAGCAGGGAACGAGGGACAGAGTGAGCATTAATATGTCTCACTGAGTATGTGTGCTGGGGATTAATTTGCTCTATAGGTTATGTCAATTACCATGTGTTTCTCGGCCACTTGAACTGAACCAGACACTGCTACGATAAAGTGTTAAATAAGTATGTAGTAACTCTATCAGATGTGTTTATATGCAATTATTAAAGTTGCTGGAAAAGTGAGTCTGCTCTACTGTAGACTGACTCTCCTTAAATGTAGTTGTCATTTCCAAACTCTGGCTCTCTCTCTCTCTCTCTCTCTCTCTCTCTCTCTCCCTCTCTCTCTCTCTCTCTCTCTCTCTCTCTCTCTCCCGCTCTCTCTCTCTCTCTCTCTCTCTCTCTCTCTGCGAATCAATCAGAAGCTGAACTTCATACACTAACATATTTTTCAGCTAAAACGTCAGATAACGTGGTGATATATCAAACATCTAGAGGAAGATTTAGATAGTTGACCATCGACAGTAAACTCGGAACTTACATTCTTTCTGATAAGCTGACTGAAAGTAACATTACCTCCACATCCACAGCACTTGATAATGTTAGGTTAACTTACCTGTTTATAAATTATGTGCTGGCCTGCATGTTTTCGTAGTTTGTCCCTGGTGTTTCGTTTGCTGCTTCTTGTCTAATTTAGTCCATAAATCTGTTTCTTGCAAGAACCAGTAATGTCAGATAACATTACTGACAGAGACAGCACGTTACTGAATGCAAGATGCTTCTTCCTAACAGCAGTGCAACAGACCAAGCAGCAAAAAGAGATACTTTTGGGTGCCGGAGGATACTTCTTTTCTAATCAGGAGATAGAGATTCCACAGATGTATGCAGGATTTTGAAGAAGACTTTCTATTAAAACAGCAATTAGTTAATTTGTCCATTTTACCATCTTTCATCCTATTGTTTGTTTCATGTCAACAAAAAATGTATTACATTTCGTTATAGTCCTAGTTTTCGTTGTGAAAAATCGGCTGTCAATAGATATTTTTCGGCATAGATTCTATTGATGAATTCAGCACTTCTACTGTCCTTACCTAGAGTTTAACATTGGCTTATGAATTTAGAACTACAAATAAACACCTATGTCAAAGGTGTCTGGTTATACTGCCCCTAACTACAATTACTGGACACCAGCCAGCCAATCAGAAACAAGAGATCTTAGTGTTGTGTCTGGTCTTTGGACAACAGTTGAGGTCAAAGAGAAGGATTATCTATGCCAGCAGGCTTTAACTTCACAGGCAATAATTGTTCGTAGAATATTGCTCTTTTTGGCTGGACCGCAGCAAAGCTGGGGGACCAGCCCTATAAATGGGAATGTCTGTGGCTGACTGACTGTCGACCATTGGTTGAACTCATTGATGACGTCAGCCTGTGTTGGAAAGGCTGTTGACTGACATAGCAGTGCCCTCATGTGACGAAATATGCAACTGCGCCGTTGAGCACATGGAGCTGTGCAGTCAGTAATTAAAAGGCATAACGAGGGGCACGTTGGAGAAACGGAGTGCAAAGTGGACTTTACTGCATCCAAGTGGTGTCAGTTGTGTGCGT
>JAOVVB010209753.1:0-10734 GCA_028570985.1 Heterobranchus longifilis
CAGATCGGCAGAGGGGGTGGAGCAACGACCAGGACAGCTTAGCAGGGGGAATTGGATAAGCACAATTGGGAGAAAAAGGGGAGAAAAAAAGCAGGTCTAGGTGCTATATAAGTACTGTGAAAGTATCAAAACATGCAATCCAATGTTATTTTTCACCTCCACTACAGCATATTTATGTGAAACCTGGTTGTTTTAATGTATAGGCCTATATGATAAAGGGAATTCAATCTAAAATATGGTTACATTTTGTAAATGTTGAAATAAATAAAAATTCTCTGTCTGCAGATGAAGGAGAAAATGTCACCACGCAGGATGATTATTCATCGTATTTTGACGGACTCCCTTCAGACTATGCTCCTTGCACCCCCAATTTGAAGGATTTTGGCAAGGTGTTTCTGCCCACTCTCTATAGTTTGGTTTTCATCCTGGGCTTCATAGGTATGTGTGTGTGTGTGTGTGTGTGTGTGTGTGTGTGTGTGTGTGTGTGTGTGTGTGTGTGTGTGAGAGACAGTAGGCTAAGCGAGACCATTACTTTGCGACATATTTAAAGTGTTTTTTCGCCTCCCTTTCTCAAGGAAATGGTTTAGTGGTGTGTGTCCTGGTGAAGCATCGCAACCAGACCAACCTGACAGACATCTGCCTCTTCAACCTGGCTCTCTCCGACCTCCTCTTCGCCATCACGCTGCCTTTCTACTCTCACTGCTCTGTGGTTGGTCAATGGACTTTTGGAGACTTTATGTGCCGTCTTGCCTCTGGCTCCTATAGCACCGGGTTCTTCAGCAGCATCTTCTTCATGGTCGTCATGACGCTGGACCGCTACGTGGTTATTATGCACACTCACAAGGTGGCACGGTATCGCACTCTGAGGGCAGGCATCGCTCTGACCGTGCTCGTCTGGGTGCTGAGCTTGTGTGTTTCTCTTCCGGCTATTGTCTTCACAGAGGTGACAAATCAGTCACACGGGCTGACTTGTAGCTACATCCCAGAAAATGATGCCTGGAAACTTTATAACATCTTCACAATAAATGTATTGGGTCTCATGATTCCCTTGTTGGTGATGATCGTTTGCTACTCCCGGATCATCCCCATACTGATGAACATGAGGAGTGCAAAGAAGCACCGCGTTGTCAAGCTAATCATCGCTATAGTGATCGCCTTTTTCTTATTCTGGGCCCCATATAATATTTCCCTTTTCTTGAGGTTTCTGAAATCTGAAGATATATTGTGGAGAGATTGCGACTTGGAAGCAAATTTAAGGCTGTCAGCAACAGTGACCGAGACCTTTGCTTACACTCACTGCTGCCTGAACCCTATCATATATGCCTTTGTGGGACAAAAGTTCATGAAACGAGTCGTGCAGCTGCTGAGGAAATGGATGCCTGGGATCCACCTTCCCTCCACCAGAGTTTTGTCAGATCGCTCATTCAGGAAAAGCTCAGCTGTGTCCAGGTCCTCTGTTGCCACCTCCAGTTTCATCATGTAGGTGGCAGATTATGTTGTGTTATGTTTTATGGACATCACCTGCAGAGTTGGCATATTTTGAGCCCGGATAGTCTTGTTATTAATGTCGATCATATTATCCTTGTTTATGTTGCATGATTTGTTTCGTCACTTCTAGTTTCCACTTGTGACAGCGTAATTCGTTATTTGAAATGAGCTTTTCAATTTCAATCATTGAAAATCAAAAGCCGGATCTGCGATTCTCCCAGCATTTTTTTTTCTCTCCACCCCCATCTACTTGCACGCATCTTAAGAAAAAAAACAAAACAACAACACTTCATCAAGAGTACAGAGACGACACAGCGTAGCTTAGCAGTAGCCCGCAGCTGCACTTTTTGGGACACCATGGCTACTGCCAGAGTCGGAGATGTTGGACAAACAACAGAACTGGAAAATCTTCCTGGTTTCCTGAAGTTTGGCAACATTTTGCCTTCCCCATGAGTTATGTAAAAAAAACGACGGTCAAGCATGTACAGTAGGCACCGACAGGACTTCATGGTGCATTCAGGTGCACCTTGTAAACTCTAAGATACTCAAGCTGTTGTTGTAAAGTACCCTTCTGCCATTTAGTAGCTATTCTTTTTGCTGTTTAAGTGTTTGTTTCCAGTGGACTAGTGAAATTGTTTAATTTTATTACATTTCAAATAAATTATTTAAATTTGCCCATATGGCCTTAGTGGTACATTCCAAAAAAATATGGTGGTTATATCACACTTGATACATGTATCTTTTTAAAGAACAATTGTTGTCAGGGCATAAAACCAACAATCTGTTTATCTTTATGAATCAAGACTCATAGACTCATGTTACTCATAGACTAACAATAGCATAGCAGTCAGTGCTGAAAAAAAACAAAATCGAATCGTGACCTTAAAATCGAAACTCAAATTGAATTGGATTGAATTGTTACACCCCTATTCATCAACATTGTCTAATATTAAAAAGCTGCCTGTACATATCATTATCTTTAGACCAGTTTTATTTTATTTGCACTTTGAATTTGCACAGCAATACTTTGTTTTGACCATAAGATATCAGATGTGTAAGGCCATCAATGTTATCTGTTGAGGATCATCATAGTATTTTCCCAATGCTAAATGCAACGCCCCTCCCTTTCCTGCTGAACACTGACTGAAACCATGAGCCGCTTGTTTGTAACAGCAGCATGTAACCACAAAGTTTGTTTCGCTGTGCCTGATGTGTTTAAATGTTCACACTAGTTGATGAGCCTGTAAGTTGGTGAAAAAACATTAATGGAAAAGTTTTTAAAGAAACAATACTTTTGCAACATGGAATTGTTTTTTTCACTTTCCTTATGGAAAAACTGTTTCATTCAAATGTCTGATGATGAATGAAAGCCACAAAGTTGAACAGGGTTATTTTGCACCTTTTGCACATTTAAACATCATCATGGATTAAAATCTGTTTATGTGGAACAAAGTTTGGCTCATCATACCTTTCATTTTTCCTATTTTCGCAACATAGTTTTATGCCTCACATTTGTATACTGTATATACATTGTCTGTTATTTTACTGCAATTTCAGATGTTATTTGCACAAAATCTACATTTTCACATTTATTCACATAGTTCAGCTTTATGTGTAATACTCCTTTATGCTTATCCTTTTTTTGTTCATGTTCATTTTATGATTTGTTGTTAAGGTGGAGATTATTGAAGTTTTATCTCTTCTCCTATCTAAGAGTACCAAACAATGATAATGTTATATAGTGCTTTTCTAAGGACACCAAATCACAGCATGATACAACTTGTACTCATTTAAGATAAAAGTTATGCACCATAGCACCTTGGGTTCTTCAACTTGTCATGTATGCTATACATATAGGAGAGTACTTGCCCCTTACTGTACATTGTTCATGTATAGTAGTAGCTTTTTCTTACTGTATCTGTAATGACATACCTTCATGACAATGACATGTTGCTGCTTCTTTAGGCCAATAATGAAATTAAACAAATGTTTGTTCCTCGAACATTTAACTAAGAAGATAATCATTAAAAGAGATATGTTAAAAAGAAAAGGTCATTTGAGATAGCCCTAGTCACAAATCAAATAATTTGGTATGAAATGACTTATTAGTGGTCTATTAGTACCATGACAAAGGTTGTTTTTTGTGAGGGCCATTAGTTGAGGAGAAAGTACGGCATATACTGTATGTCATTAAACATAAGCATGTTGTAGTATGTAGTTATTAGTTAAATTGATTAATTTATATATTGATATAAAGTTCATTTGTAACATCACATTTAAAGATTCAGGTCTTACCCATTTTATATTAATAGTATTCAAACATATTGAATATTGAAATGTAAAATACTATCCTTAAAAGTTTATATCACCTAAGAAGTGTGTTTGAAAAGAAGAAAGAATAAAAAAGTTCCTTACTAAAATACATTTCCCCTCTACTCATATGCATACTGTAAAAGGGACATTTTGCAGAAAACCACACTGAAACCTCTGTGCAGCTTTAACATGATGCAGAGGAAACAACAAAACCAAGAGTTCACTTTACCAGAAATGAGCTTTGCAGCAGGATTTGACAAAAAAAACAGAGCAATGCAAGTAGACAGGATGACATGTAATCTTGATGCGCAGCACAAGAGCACACAAAACCAGGAGCAGTGATTTGCGCAGGCAATGTGGTAAGCACAATAACATTTCAATTTTTTAAAATGTTTAGCTGCTGTAGACCTCCTACACTTATAAACACAGTGTGTAGTTGAGGATTGTGCGTGCATGCGCATGTGTGTGTAAACAACGTGACCCCACAGGAAGTGAGGGTCGGCATGGGTGTCAAAGCAGGTGCTTCTATATGTTGATAGTGAAAACAATGTTTGAGATGTGGTTTAAAAGAGATCACATGAATTTGATTATGGTCAGAGTAGGAGGAAGTTTGTGATATTCATAGAAAGATGAACATTCATTCTACATCTACTGCTGGTGGTTGTTGATAATGTTGCTTGTACCGCTGACATTACAGTAGGGCTGAACGATTTAGAAGGAAATATCCTGTGATTATTTTGACTGATAATTGCAACTGAGATATGATTTACAATATTAGAGGGAATTTAAATTTTACATCATTATTTTCATTTTCATTGAAAAAACATATTTCAATGATTATGGTGTGATTTTTGCGGGGATAGAATATGAGATGAAAGATAGAATATGATGTGTAGACCAGTGCATGGCAATATTTAATTTAAAATGGTATTTTGATACACATTTTGCCTTTAACAAATATTGCGCCTCCTGCAATTTGAAAATTGCAGTAGGCCCTATTGCGATTTCGATAAGAATTTGATTAATTGTCCAACCCTACGTCAGAGGGAGAAAGTCAATAATGTGAAGTTATCAATGATAACTTATCATCAGCTACAGAACACCAACATTATAATTATTGCTATGGCTTTCTTTCAGACTTGGGGAATAGTTTTTAGGTTTGAAATAGCAGCAGTTGAACTTTTCAGACATGACTCACTAAATGATACTATCTTTAAGGTTCAACTTAAAGGGCAGGAAAACCCAGTTACATATCTGAATTCCCTCACATTCACACATGAATGTTTTTTTGTTTTTTTTTCTAATTATTTCTTCTTTTTTTAAGCTTCTATCCATACACAATGTTCAGGGTGGCACATACAGAATTCAGCCATCATGGTGGTGGAACTATCTATTATAACAAAGATGAAAACATCTGCCTTTTCTGTTTCTTGAAGATTTGTGAGTGGAGGCGACACTTCAGAGGAAATTAAGTGAAGAAAATATAGAATCAGGAGTCAAGCTCATTGTTGATATCGTAAGTAAATATTTTTATATTTGAATGATTCAGCCACTTTACTTTTACTTTAAAGTAAATCTTATGTATATTATATAGAAGATATTTTATTTGGATCAATACTAGGATTGTCCCAAACCCTCTGTTAGTTATCTATAATGTCTGGACAGTAGTCTGAGTGGAGGCCCTAAGGATAGTGAACAATTAGGTTAGGTTTTGGGCAAGAAAATCTGAATTAACTGATAAAGGAAGTTTAAGACTGAGTTGGGTGATTGTCTTGTTTAGTGTTGTTTTCATGTTTAATTTATTGAGGAGCTGAAGGTCTGAAATTACACATCTCCCAGTAGTTAGGTTTGAACTCAAGCACACGTTGCAGCAGGTCCAACAGCCTGAGCGTTACTTTTGACAGACTTTTGACAATGCCACTACTCAAATACAGTTTATAACAAAGGAGCCCCTTGTGCCACTTTTTTCACTTGGTGAAACTCATGCCCATCAGCCTTCAGCTATAGTGTTGTGATTGCTTTGGTTTAATGCCAAAAACAAAAAAAAGTTGCTACCTAAATGTAAAATAAAAAAAAGTAATTGTAGTGTATGAAAAACTACTAAGTATAATATTATCACCCTTATTATAACCATTGGAACATTTTTCAGTTTGACTTAGAGTGATTTTATTGATGTTAATCCTGGTTAATTGTTTTGTTGATTGTAGTATGGTGCCACCTAGACACCCCGACTCCTGCAGTGGTTCTCTTTTTACATCAAGGACCACAATGGTGTTCAACTTTATGAGTCATTCCAGATATTCTATACTTTGTGTGGTTTTGTACTGTGTCTGATATAATACCTCCCATCTCATAATGTGTTTATCCCAAAATAATCTATGTGTGTTCTGTTTCTCCGAACACAGCAGCATGAACAGATCAGAGAACGAGTCATTCGTGTACTTGGACATGTATGACTATTATAATGACACCTGTGATCAGGAACCCGGCCTAGAGTTGCCCGATGGATCCACGCTCTTGCTGGGTGTTTACTACATGCTGTTTTGTCTAAGTCTGCTAGGTATGTTCAAAAAGGCCTGAAGACAGAACATGAATCACTCTCTTTACACATTTTAATGTGAATTTGCATTTTAGGCATTTAGCTGAAATTGATGCGAGCAAAAGTAAGATTATGTGCAACAGTTGTCACCACACATATGATTTCACAGGCAACACCACAGTTCTCTGGGTTCTCCTCCGGTACATAAAGCTGAAGACTATGACAGACGTATGCCTCTTCAACCTGGCCCTGTCTGACCTCATACTGGCTGTATCCCTGCCCCTCCTGGCCTCCAATTCCCAAAACCTGGCGTCATGCAAACTGATGAGAGGAGTCTATGAGGTGGGGCTTTGTTTCTTTTCTTTGTTTTCATACATATACAGAATTTGTATTATTTAAAACACAAAATCATAACAAATCACTCTTAATTTGATATCATATATCACATTTTCATAAAGAAGTACAGATTACTAATTTAAAACACTTCTTCCTACATTCACAGTATATCTACATTTTATGATCCACTGTTCTAGTTTTTATTCTGCCAATAACCAAGGTGAGATCAGGTGTTTCCTTTGGAAACAACAGTTGTCCTCGGGTGATGTGTGAAACAGCTCCTGTGTAATGTCGGCCAAACCTCATCGAGGCCAGTGCAGCTTGTTTCTGACTTTGCTTCCCCCTCTGCTCCTCTGAACAGTTGGGTTTCTACAGTGGGACTTTATTTGTGACCCTAATGAGTGTGGACCGCTACCTGGCCATCGTCCACGCTGTTACAGCCATGCGAGCCCGAACACGTCGCTATGGAATCACAGCCAGCATCACTATCTGGGTTATATCTGTCATCATGGCACTCCCTGAGGCGAGATTTGCCTCTTTGGAGATAGATCCCGATGACAACAGCTCCCAGTGCCATCCACTGTACCCACAGGAGCAGCAGCTGTTTTGGAAGATGCTGCGAAACTTCAGCGAGAACACAGTGGGCCTTTTCGTGTGCCTCCCCATCATGACTTTCTGCTATGTGAAAATCCTTGTTGTGCTGTCCAAGTCCAGGAACTCCAAAAAGGACAGAGCTGTAAAACTGCTATTCACCATAGTGTGTGTGTTTGTGGTGTGCTGGGTCCCCTACAATGTCACAGTTTTCCTTCAGACACTGCAGCTGCTCCTGGACAGCCTGAACACCTGCGAGGCTTCTAAAGCCATCAACTCTGCCATGGCCTTTGCTGAGATCATTGCACTGTCTCACTGCTGTGTAAATCCAGTCATCTATGCATTTGTAGGGGAGAAGTTTAGGAAATCACTGGGCAATGTGTTGACTAGATACCAGAGCAGAGGGACTTCTTTCAGCCACAGAGACAACACAGATAAAGAGACTTCCAACACACCTGTAAAATCTGATTATTAAGAATGATAAACACACCTTACAAAGACGGCGCAATGCGTGCGTGTAGTGCATTTGGATGGTGTTTCTAACAGTGTGTTCAGACCAGGCACGAATAAATTGATTCACACGAATTAATTACATATAAAGTCAATGTAAACACGCGATAACTCGCGAGTTCCGGTCGAGCGTGGCGAATGACGCGATTTGGGCGTGTTCACACCAAATGCAAAGCAAATCTTTCGTGCAGCATAATTACATACAAAGTCAATGCAACGACGCAAATAGACGCTGGGCGACACGTGTGAGAAATTCACATGACGCTAGGGCTGGTCAATATATTGATATCTCATGATATGAGACTAGATATCGTCTTAGATTTTGGATATCGTAATATGGCCTAAGTGTCGTCTTTCCTGGTTTTAAAGGCTGCATTACAGTAAAGTCATGTCATTTTTTTTAATTTACCAGACTGTAAATCCTACAATATTGTTGTCACAATATCAATAGAGGTATTTGTTCCATAATATAATTTGGTCCATAATTTTCTCCATATCGCCTAGCCCTATGTTACAATGTGTCGCGAAAGCCTATCAACATTGAGATTATCCTGCATAGCCCTAATCCATCCGAACTCAGAAAACAAGCATTTTAAATGTTGTTTGCTTGCCGTATTGCGGACAGACCTGGCAAAGCATGAATTCAGACTTTTATTTCGGTATCGTTTTAATCCGTTTATTGCCGTTAAATAACAGTAAATGTTGTTTATTTGGGGTTGTTGTAGTAACAGCAGTCATCCAGACGCAGTTCCTGGAGAAGGCAGTGAAATTCACCAAACTGTGTGCGCCTCCTTATGATGTTATGAACTCAGACACGACAGCATTTGGTTTTCCAACATATCTGGGACTTCCACAACGGACACAAAGCAGCAAGAGTGATTATTTCGGCCATGGTAGATGAAGAAAAGAAATGGCGGAGAGCAACTCTGTTGGTATCTACAGTGGCGCATCTCGCACAAGTAACACAAATGATCATGTAGTCAAACTCACACGAGTAACGCAAGGTGAAAACACATTTTGAATTCGCTTTGGTGTGAACATTGCATTGAGCTGTAAAATAGTACTCAAGTAAGAACAAGGGAATCTCTTATTTTGAAATTGTATAGAATTTTATGAAACATTTATTTAAATCACATATTTCAAAGCATATTTGTAACTTGTAAAACTATATTGTTTTTGTAAAATAAATAAAATAAAACTTAATAGCTTGTTTCTTTTTATAGTAATTTAGAAAAAACGTTCAGACCATTGATCTGTGAGTTTAAACCAGAGGTGCCAAACTGCCGGCCCGGGGGCCATTTTTGACACCCCTGGTTTAAACCGTGGCATCTTAACACAGCATTGTATCACCATGCATCATTCTTGGCAGCTTATAATATTTGACAAGAAGTGTGCAGAGCAGAATCCCTGTGTCATACAACAACATACCTGACCTGTTTGGTCATCTGGGCCTACAATTAGACACTGACTGGATCAAATTGATGCATAAAAGTTTAAAAATCTGTAAAATGCAATCGTTACATCACATCTCAATTTGATCTTTAGATATTAGTCAGAACATTTCCCTACGAAGAGAAAGTAATTTGTTGTCAGTCAAGCCTGCACTGATGGCTGTCAGTAGTATCACTTCTGCCATACTGTACATAAAAACACAAACATGCATGCAGAGCTCTGCAAGCCTCCAGGTGCGTGGCTGCAGGTCTGGTCCGGGTCGCATTACATCTTTTAAAGTTTGCAGATGGACTTGTGGTTCTGTGTATCCGCAGACACTGCGGGCTATTACATGAACATTTCGAAAGCATTTGCAGGAAGTCATAAACCATACATCTCTCAGCAAGCCCACCAAAAGCTTGCAGGGGATGGGACTATTTTTAAAGGTTTGCACTCTTCTTACATCTTCTCTTTTGTGGTGTGCATACCATTTCTCATTTCTTGTGCACAGTGCATAACGAGCTTGGATGCACAGCTGATCATTTCTTTCATCTGGCCATCCACCTCAGTATCTCGTGATCCAGAATAAACACCATCAGCTATCTTGTTAACAGCACTAGCAGGTAAAGTTTCTTTTTTCCACTTTTACACATGCATGCTTTATGTGACATATCAATGTCAGAGGGGAGAAAAAGCATGTAGCCTGTAACTATGCAAACATACTTACATTTCGGTTGGGTCAGAAACCTACTTGCCCAAAGTCAATTTTTACTTGCCCCTATACAAACTGTTTAACTAAGACTAAAGTTAATTGTCAACTTTTAACAGAGATGAGAAGGAAGCAAGATGGCTCACTAGTAGCTACTATCATCAGCTGCAGAAAAAAAAGGTGTTTAACTATATTTTAACACTTTCCCAATTGAGAGAGTGAGTTGCTAGATTTATTAGCCCGACGTGGCGTTTTACTTGCCCTGAGCAATCTGGCAATGCTCTGGCAATCGTGCTACTGCGTCTTTATCAGAGTCAGACAAAGAGATAGAGATGGGACAATAATGGATTTTATCGTGGATTGCAATTAAAAAAAAAAAAAATAGCAGCATCTCTTTGTTTCTGAAATGGATAAACTGATATAAATAAAAACAACTTTAGTGCACAGGACCAACAAGCAGCATCTCGTTGTTTTTGGTCCTTTTGTAGATCTGCATACTCTGCACTTTAATCAGCCTTGTGATCTGCAATAATCGGCCAATGTCAGTTATTTCAAAATCTCATTAATCGGCCCGATTAATCAGTCTATCTTGACATAATCAACTATGCACATGGATTCACATTAATAACACAGTTGAGCCCTTGGTATTTATGATTATCTAATTGATACATTCTTGCTTCTTTTTTCATCACCTGATTGCTGTAGAACTTTCAGCTCACCGTTGGATCCACTATTTAATAGATATACTCAAAGCTGCATGATTACAAAGTGATTCAGCTGAATCACAGAAAGTCACTGGACTATATACTATATATGT
>JAOVVB010209773.1:0-10734 GCA_028570985.1 Heterobranchus longifilis
AGACATGAAAATGAAGTTGACAGACAACACTAATCTCTATAAAGAGATGTATGCAGATAATATTTTTTAAAAGCTAATAAAAAGCCAAATCGTCGTCAGCCGATAGCCGATGGGTTCTGAGATTGCATCTTGAACAATGTGTTCCGCCTCTTTTGCTCTCCACACGGACTGTTCACCTGCATGCAACCAAAGTCCACTCAAATGTGACTCAGAACGCTTCCGACACCAAAATCTTGTCCCACAGATTCTGCATTCATATGCAGATATCTGTTTATAGAGGTTAATCAGTAGGGATGCACCAATATATCTGTATATCTATATAAACTGGTGAAATCACATCTAGAAAATGCATTTTTGAGTATAAATGTTAACAGTTAAATGAGTATAGCTGACAAAGAAATACATTAAAATACAGAAAGATTTATGTTTTGATGTTACTACATTATATGGGAGGATATTTACTAAGCCAGTCACAAATTACCATCAGGGGCACAACATTTTGCGTGGTATTTACTGAGACTAGATGGAAATGAGCCCAGTCACAGTTAATGTGATTTGCATATGGTGCCTAATCCGATACATACGATCTGATCTTGGACTGTTTTGACACGTTATGCATGTTTGGAAAGAAATGGAGCACAAAGGAAAATGTTTTGGACATTTTTGGAACTGCAAGCATGTATTCACCCTGTGAGAGAGAAAGGCTATGTGAGTCAATATTAAACAGCTTGATGCTTTCGAGTCAACAAAAAGATCAAGAGTTAGGAAGAACCATTGTGGGAGACTTTTGGTAAAAACCTTTAGAGTTTAAAGACTGACAGAAAACGTGGGTGGATGACATGCAACAAATGCTCCCCCCCCGCTGAGTTCCCACTGCGGATGTTGCATAGATGTTGGGCTGCCAGGACACCAATACAGTACTTATCTAAATGAGCTTCTTGTCAGTTCGTAGAGAGAGAGAGGCAGGAAATAGAGCGCTGTTGCTTCAGGCTCTGATCATATCAATGTGCACTCTGCCATCTAAGGAATGTTTACAGACAAGATACGGCACAGAGAGTGGATGATTTCAGAATTGAATATGCTGGTAATATGGGTCAAACTCAAATTGATATATACATCTTAAACACATGTAAACTAAAATGCAATAAATGTATTCAACACCATACTTAGATTTCAAAAAGCTACAGGAATGAAAAGCCTATGAATCATGAAAGAGAATGTAGACAGCAGACAGGTTCTCAGCACCATGCCCCGAGGCATTAACATCCATTTCAGATATGAATGTCTTATTAAGAGCCAGCGTGAGACATTTCATGCAATTAAGATAGCTATTGAGATGGTGTGTTAATATTTGAAAACACCTGTCTATGCCCATACGCTCTTCTAATTATTTGCAGCGCACTGTAAACCTCCAATAACCTTGGGACATTTTTTTATTTTTTATTATTTGTCATGTGCAAATCTCTAACAGCTTCACCTCTGACAGCAATCTGTGGTCACCGTTAATATTCAGGCTCTGTTCTTCCAACATTTGATACAAATAACTAGTTTTGGAATGAGCCCCTGTTTTGGCATCACTGCTGCTCATTCAGAACATGCTCCGACAGAGAGGGAGCCGGAGTCGGAGAAACCAAAGAGTTGTTGTGGAACGAATACTTAACAAGTTACAGAAAAAACCTCTCATTAAGTGAAATATCACTTAAAGATTATTGGGTTGGATACTAAAGGATATCAAGAGCTTGGTACATGCAGGAAAAACTAATGTGACAGCAAAGACCTTAAGCACCATCCCCATTAAGCCTTAACAACATCTGTGGGTGAGCATATGTCCTCGAACTTTCCCAGTTGATCTCAATAATGTATACAGAGCTGCAGAGGCATTTACATAAAACCCATGTAGGATCAGGTAAAATAGCTGGTAGGCAGTCAGAGGATCTTTCTTGCCTCCCTGCTTATGAATATTAATCACCACATGATCACCAGAGCTGTGCTTTGCCTAATAGGGATGGTCATTCTTGTTGGAGGACTGTGGGATGAAAATAGCACATGCTACAGACTTTCTGTGACCTTGGCAAATTAACTTGCAGAGAGAGCAGTGGGGGGGGGCACATGAAAATCTTTCTCGTGTTTTCAGCCAATGCAACACTGAGCATCCCAGCTGGAAGGAGAGAGGGAAAGAGTGCATTTTTTTCTCAGAAGATATCCCTGAGGTGAAGGCAAATTCTAACTGATGAATATGCAATGTGCAGTTTATGGTAAGATCTTTGGGCGGCAACACATGGGAGAATCTGCGAGAGACTACAAGGCTTGAATTCTGTATGTCTGACAGAAGAATTGTTATGAAATAGGAGTCAATTAAGTTAAAAGGCAAGGAGCCAGAGTCACAGGGAACTTTTATGTCTTGCAATTTAACATAAATGGTAGAAAACTATTCGACCACAGTTGCTCCTGGGCTAACTGCTCACTTGTTTACTTCCATATGTTCCATATCATTGACCACATGTCCCACGTTAGTGCACTGTGAATGAAGGTTCTGCTGCAGGGTTTGAAAAAGTGCATCTACAAACATTTTTTTTTTTTTGTATTTGGTATTTTACTCAAGAATGTGCAACCATATGTCTAATTAGTTGAGCATTGTAATGCTTTGACATTCCAAATGACTTTGGAATACTTTACTTTTTTGTATTTAAAGAGATTTTATTAAGAGAAAACAAAGTATACTGTGCTGTACAGTTTATTGCTAGGACAGCACAATGATAAGGAATACTTTTTTGAAGTTATGTTTCACTACAGTACATTAAAAGTTAATTACAGTTAATTACAGGGACGACTCCTACTCTCTGCTGAGCTTCCAGTCTCATCACCAACATGCCCTTTTATATCATTTTATCATTATCGTTTTCTGAATTTGCAACCATTCAAAAGCTGGAACCAAAGTCTCTAAACTCTTGGCTCAAACAACTCATTCTGTTGAATATGCATGTTTAGGTGGCCAACAAGACAACTGCCATGACATTCTGTTCTCAAACATTTTCTTTTGTAGAAATCACTTTTTGAAAGAGACTATATAGACAGTAGGAGTTACTGAATTTGTTCATGTTATGTCATTTTAAAGACCTAAAATGAAGATAAAAAAATGTATGACTAAAATACTACTTTGTGGAAAGCCATGAGTGAAGAAAATAAAGAAATGGTCTGATAAACTCACAAGCTTTTCACACGGAGCCCTTTCAGCATGATACATTATTGACAGGTTAACATGTGAGCATGGAGATGGTTCAAGTGGTGTCAAGTGTAATTCAGTTACATGCTATTAATCTGTAGCAATGCATCATACTTTAGGTTTATGTTTTATACACACAATCTTTATCTACAAATCTAGTGTTGAGGCACTAGTAACACACAAGTCACTATTCATGCACGTTAATCCTGAAAATAAAATATAATCCATATGTAATTGACACAGACAGATTTTTCTTCACACTTAATTGATGCCAGCTGGCAATTGCTTCCACTGATGTATGTTAATTATATTCCTTTCTGATGTTACCTTTTATAATCTAAAACAATTCATGTGTGCCTTGTGTGACTGTAATACACATGATTTATTGAAAATTTGAGAGAGATATTTTTCTAGGTGAAGAGAAAACAATGAGCCTTAATTATAAATTAGGGCCCATTGTTCAATAGAACAGGCATCAGCGCACCTGGTAAACACTCTAACTAATTTTTGCATGTCTATCGATAATAAATACATGAGAAGCATGAGCGGTCAGACAATCAGACACGTTGTAAACAAACAGCTGTGACAGTTCTGAAGTTGGTCTGTAAACTGAGACGGATGTTTACGGACAGTTTGGGTAATAATTTCACTGTTCACCATTGTTTTCTCTTCCAAATAAGTTTCCATATTGTTTAAAACATGTGATTGACATATGACTGCTAGTGTTTTTTGCCCTATATTCATTTTTAGCAATGTTGCCACATTCACAGTTATTACTACTAATGAATTGATTGCAAAAACAATGAAACATTTGAAAATTTCCCTATATCAAACTTGATTATAAAGGTATTTTTCCAGGTGGTTAACAGTAACGGGAAAAGCACGGGAATAATTAAATGAATGATGGCTGAAATGGAATTCAGCCATTAGCTGTTTTGGTTTCAAGGCCCTGGTATATTATATAATTACTCTACAAATGTACAAGATATTAAAATCAATATACCCTATAAACAACAAAGCTCACAACATTTTCTATTAATTCTAGGCCACTTGCAAAAGCATTGGCAACAATCATTTTATGGCTGTTTATGCAAAGGTTTTCTCCTGCCAACACATTCTCCCAGCACACAGTATATCTGTGGTCACACCCCTACACTAATAAGATACTCTACATCTTTCTGTGTTCAGCATTTGCTAATTTGAGTGAGTGTATGTGCGCCAAAGTACACAAGTGTGATGCACTTCTGAATGGTATTGTAGGTAGTGGCAGTAATTAAAAAACTAAAAAAGATGAACAAACAAAAAAACAAAAAAAACAGCTGTGATGGGATCATAAATATTTTCAGGGCCATTTTAGAATGCTAATTTCCACTGGGGATCACATTTTAATTTTATCACTCCATTTAATTTTGCTACCTTCAGCCCCCTCCCCCCCAGCAGGATGTAGTGTCATTTCGACATTTTTTTTTACCTGTGGCAATCTGTTTCACGGTGCCGAGATTACAGGCAGGCCTAATTAAAGCTGTTGTTATATTTATAGAATTAGCGGGGTATTAATTGGAGCAGAACCAGCTGAAAGAATATGAGGCAAGCAGACAGATAGAGTGGTGGTGGTAGAGTAAACATCTTTTATCTGTGGACTGTGCCAACTGCATTTACATGCAATGTTAATCCATCACACTTCAAAGTCCCTCATGGGGCATCTAAACAAACTAACTAACTAAAGACTAAGAGTGTCTCGGGGACGCCTCCTTATACGTGTGCATTTCAATATTGAGCCTGGCTTAAAACAAATAATGCAGCCTGCTAAACTGAAAGACAGATGTGTCCTTAGTCTTTTCTAGTAGCATATACCAAAAGCAATGTGTCTCTGTGAGGCCAGAGAAGGGAATCTTTTGTAGACGGCCACTGAATGAATTAATGAATGAAAATTCTTATAGTATCTCAAAATGCCATATGATAACACACTAAGATGCTATTATTGTGAAACTTTATTCTAAGGAAAATGGGATCTTAGAAACAACACTAGAATTTCCAGAAAATCAGCAAAAGAAAATGCTAAATAATGTGTGTTTCCATCCACTACTGTTATAGATTGCCAGTTAAAGCTTAAACTATAGAAAACCATGTGCAAAAATATGATGGAAATATGGAATTTGTTTGTTTTATTGTGCATTCATTTGTGAAAGGTTACATTTTCTGTATGTTTGCATACTGTTTTCATATTGAGTAATGTTTAAGTTTTATGGTGGGTGTGTGTTTGTGAACTAGAAGGGGGTGCTTAAATTTGCAGATTGTCACAAGTTCATGCTATGTTAACGTTATGTGATCAGTCGACATCCAGGAGAAACAACAACAACAACAAAATGCAGCGTGTGTGTACTGTATGTCATCTTTACTGCCGTGTGAACATGGGGAAGTTATAGATCTCAGCATTAAGTCGAAAGTTTTGTGTTCCATTAACCAACAGACCAGATCAGCGGCAATCACCTTACCACTTACTGTGAAACCAATAAAGCCAGATTGGCTCGTGTTTTCTAAAAAGGCAGTCAAGTGAAAAAACAGCTTTGCTCTGAGAATGCAGCAGCTACATCGATTTTGCACTGGGGTCACTTCTGTCTTGCTATCAGCCAAAGCCTGCCAGAGGATCTTAGGCAGACAATGGGCCAATACTGGGCCTGATTCTTACTGACAACAGCCTCTATTGAATTTCTTATCAATATCTGTATCAAGCAAAATCATTGCCCTGCCTCGGTCAAGCACCCATTCTTTATTAATACCTACTTTGGATCGGCACTCCCGTCGATGGAGAGGATGGACGCACTTATTACATGTGTTATCTGGTCTCTGTCCTCTGAATGAGACACCACCGGGGGAGAGTGAGGAGGAGGAGGAGTGCAGTTTATTGGCTTTAGCAAGGTCAGGGTGGGAGAGAGGGGAGAAAAAGTGCTGGGCCAGCACAATGGGCTTTTATTTTGTTGGGTCAGGCAGTACAGGCGATTAAGCTGTCAGCCAAGAGGGGACACTATTGATTTGGGCATGGAGGGGTGACGGGGGCTACACCCCCTGTTGTTTTAATTTATTAGCCAGCAGCAATTTGATTTGATAGTGAGGAGGTGTAGCAATGTGAGGGCTACACAGCACAGTGATCACTACAGTCTATTAGGGCTGCGCGATTCTGGATAAAAATGAGAAGCACGATTTTTTTTTCTTTGAATCGAGATCACGATTCTCTCTCACGATTTCTTTTTCAATATAAATGTTTATTGTACTCATTTACAGAAGGATACAGAAGGAAATGCAACAAAAAATATGATGGTACCTGATATACTCACACTGGCACATCAACTGTGGACAAAAAAAAGGGAATGCCCCTGTTTTTTTTTTTAGCTTATAGTGCTTATAGCTAATATTACATAATTATTATTTATATTATTGTTACTGCTGTTATTACTATTGCTGTTGATATTGTTTTTGTTGTTTTTAACATATTATCATACTAATTAGCATAGTAAAAAAAATATATAAACAATGAAAATTATAAATTGTAATACATAGCTCACCTATTGCAGGATGTAGCCTGTACCTAAAACTTTGAAGCCTTTGCCAGTTTTTGAGGGAGGCTGCTTTCACAATATTGGATTCATTGTCTGTGGTTATGCATACTTTTTTCCTCCTCCTCCAAACTCCAAGAGGTAAGACCCTCCTCACTGTAAGTCCCTGGGCTAGAGCCTCGCCTGTGTGATCCTCGGGGAAGAACGCAGTCTGTAGGCACCGACTTTTCATGTTGAAGTCACTATCGATAAAATGGACTGTCAGGCTCATATAGGGTTCCGTAGTTCTGCAGGACCATAAATCTGTCGCTGTCGCAAAATTATGTACTTCCCGCAATTCTGTCCCCACTGTTGAATAGGGGAGCGCTTGTTATGTTGCAGCTGATTTCCCCAATGAAATGTGGCAGAATCGTTGTTATTTAGAAATGAGATCGCATGCAAGTAGGAATCAAGATCGCGATCTTAATACAGTTAATTGTGCAGCCTTACAGTCTATACAAAGAACATCACCTTATGATCCTTCTTTGGTCCTCCTACCAGGCTCCCTTTAGACTCATTGCAGCGACAGCCTTTGGGCACAGTCAACGTTTCATTGGCATGCTGTATGAGCTGTTTCCTTGCAGGTAATTTGATATGACACTCGTTGAATATAATATATCATTTTGACTGCCACAATGGGGCCATCTGCGCAAGATCTCAATTCATATTGACAGACGGGGGAAATTGAGAAGAATTGAGCCAAGCAACGGGAGTCTGGAGCAGTCTGTAAAAGTGTAATTGGGTGGGCTGCTGCAAGAGCGAGAGGGGGAATTACAGGGTCATGGACTCAAATAACTCTCCACCCAGACAGTCGGAGGAAATGATTGTGTATTTTACACAGCGGTTTTATACAGCATGAGTGAGCAGAGCTGCTCCTGTGCATTCACGGGAACTGAAGCTTTCTGAGAGAGCTATGCAGGCCATGGATTTTACACTTTACAGAGAAAACGGTGGAGGCCTTCCACCATATAAATAATTTAGACGTTGAGCTATGAAAACAACAGCAGAAAACAGACATACAATATTGAGGGTTTCAATTCCGAGACGTCAAGTAAGTGCATTGAACATATTTTGCATGCTTTCTGGTCAAAACCTTACAGCATAATTATAGGATTTTTTGTTTTTTTCTCATGGTACATTTTATACATTAAAATAAATAGTTTATTGGCAGCTACACGTTGATGTTTCAACTTCAAGTCACAACATTAGCTTTTTCATCAAATGAAAAGTATGTCTTATGGATAGTTCAAACACAATTTCATACACTTTTTAAGCTGCGATTAGTCAGCTGCAATTTGAGAAAACAACCTATGCTGGCACTACAGATATGGCTTTAAAAGTGTGTTTCACTGTGTCTGTTTTGCACAACATCTTGTCCTTGGTTTGCTCACATGGCTATGGTACATCTTCTCAGAGATGACATACAGGCAGTGGTAGCCTGCAGACAGGCAGTGTTATGTCACTTTGGTCATTAAGGCAGTAAATCCAATCTTGCCCCTTGCCCTTTCATCTCAGAGAGCGGGGCGATTAATCTACATAATTTTACGAGCAGGGTCACGTATGAACATGCCATTTAATGTCAGTTTATTACCTTTTTATGATGCCATCGGAAGTTTGGGGAGTGACAAATTAAACAGGACAGGGCTAAGTCGAGTCTTAAGACAGAGGTATTTAGCAGGGTTAACCATCAGGAATGAGTTGTTACTCCATGTCTGCCCTGGCTATAATTCTTTATACCTCCATGAACTTCACAGATACCCCATCACCACAAAGGAGAGGTTTAAAATTTTCACAGAGAAGTGCCCTGTTGGCTTTGTCCTGACAGAGTGGGAAGAGAAGCCACCGAGGCCACAGCTCCAATTACACGCAGCCTTTGCTCCTTAAATGTCAAGCTACTTTGCATTACCCAGAGTGCAATGGCATTCAGCGAATATTAGCCCCACTCCAGCCACATCTGTCACATTGTTTCATGTGGCTCCTCAAGCAAAAAGTAAATGATCGTCGAGTCCTTTCCTTCCATCTATAACCTATCTTCCCTGAATTTTCCACTTCACATTTGGAGGAGGTTTGGGAGCCTGTGAAAACAGTCTACCACAAAGCCAAATGAAATAACGAATGGTTAGAGAATGTCCTTTCAGCAGCTTTTGTAATTGCTTCAAAGTGAAGATTCATGGTCTTTCTTTCAATGCTGTTGGTTCATTGGCTGCACTGCCACCCAGGGCCCCTCAACTTTTCCCATTAGAGACTCCACAGGCTCGACAATTTAGCTGCTTTGTCGATCATTAAGAGGGGAGACGCTGAGCTCCCCCTCTCTAATTAAACCTTGATTAGAAAATTGCTCTACCGCAGACACGACACAGAAGAAAGTGTGAGGCAGGGGACAGAAGGTGCCCTAGAATGTGCAGGTGGCGTTCCCATAATACACATTGGCCATAAAAACAACACAGTTGAACTACTCTGCTGTCAGCCTGTTCATTCAGCGAACAAGTGCAAAGATCCATTTCTTCTTAATTAAGGCAACTAATAATCAATCTATGTCCCAGATCAAATATCCAACAGAGGCTCTTCCACACCACAGTTAGTAGAGTTTAAACCTCTGCAGAAGTTGAACAATTCACAAACTTCAAAAGCTACAGCCCAAATTATATTTCTTACGCTGTGGCTATATAGAACACGCAACGTATACGGAGCGGTCGCGGAGCGGATGTGCGGCGGAATGTATCTTTTTATTGGCTATACCTGCAGCGCACACAGTAGTAGTGTAGTGTTGTGTACGTCACAGGCAAAACAAGACAGTGAGATTTCATTTTGGGATTGTGTGGGATTGTTTCTTCAGTTTTTGGGTTTTGGGTTTGCGTAATATGCGTAAGTTAAATAAATAATAACAGAAACTCTCAAAACCAAGCTGCCAATACACTCACTGGCAGTCATTAAGTAATTTCCTGTATATCAGTTTAATTGAAAAGAAATATAGACACTTTATAACCCATTTCTGTGTAAAAGATCTTTGTGTAAAGAGAGTTTTGCAGCACTGAATGAACAGCACATATACTGCATATTCACACATCTAGAACTTTCTTTCAGATCCAAGTGTGATCTTTGACCTTGATGCACATCTGGAGCAGTGCTCACATTTAAGAACTGTGAAGGTCTGGACTACATACTGCGCAGTGTGTGACAGGGGAAAAAAGAATTATAAAACCAGCTCTGCACTATTGTCTGTCGATTAAGCCGCGTTTCCACCAAGCAGTCCGGTTCAGGTCAGTTCAGTTCCTTACACACTAGAATGGTTATTTTATCATTTCCATTGTCAGAAGTTGTGGATGGTACCAATAGAACCACTCCATTTCGTCCCGTTTTTTCGCCACCCCGCTGCAGAGGTACCTAGCACACTGATCCGGTACTAAAAGGCGAAGCTAGAAACACTGCAGTCCGTTGATTGGCAACCCTGTTTTAACCTACATTCAAGAGTCCTGTCTGCAGTGGAAACATAAAACAGATCTAGGGTTTAGGTACCTGTATGGTTTATATGGGTTACCAAAGGTTCTATAAGTGTTTGGTGGAAACATGGCTTTAGAAACAGTTTTATACTAAAATGTTGTATTATTGCTTGTTTTTTTAAACTTCAGGAGTTCTGATCTGTAAGTGACCAACCTTTGACTCTTCTTTATGTTTGAGTATTCTGAAACAGTCCACCCATCTCTTCACTCTCACCCTCCACTGAGATGCTGAATAAAGAAAATGCCTGAGCTCAGAATAGTTCCTCTGACCTCTGCTGTAGAAAGGCAGCTTGTCTTATTGCCATTCCTGCAACACACAGCATTCAGTTTCAATGATCTCCAGACACCCAGCTCTCTGCAAAGTGCAGCCGGGTGGAGACATTTTGAGAGGGGAGGGTTCCCTCCTCTGTAACAGCAT
>JAOVVB010209783.1:0-10734 GCA_028570985.1 Heterobranchus longifilis
CCATTGGGGGTTTGTCCACTTTTTATAGCCTTAACCCAGCCCCCGCTTCCCGGATATGTTCAAAGGCAGACAGTCAGCTCTATCCCCTCCCATAGCTTTGCATTATCTGAGGACATAGTACTTCATACAACCCCACTTCAAAAAATCTGAATTATCCCTTTAAAGATTTACCCGCTGTGCCAAACAGAAATGTTAATTGTGCCCTATAATTGACAAAGAAAAATGCTAAGGCATGCTAATCAATTAATGTTTCTCCTATAAAGAAGAGCTTTTACACATGGATAATACATTCAATCTAAAATGTATCATAGTCTTTTTTCTTATGACTCAGTTTGGGATGTGTCCGTTTTTATGCTTTGTCAGTGAATATATCTGCAAGATGTACAGGTTTTACAATACCAATAATATGCTCACAAAGAGTTTTCTTCTGCAAAACTTACATCAATCAGTCTGATAACTGATTCATGCTCTGTGTAGATTTAAAATGTTGCCATTTTTTATGTTTATTCAACATAACACTATTTTTACTATGTTAACTGCACAGTTACTGTGTAAATATTTTCACTTTAAATAAGCTAACGAGACTACAGGGCAGTGCAGGGGAAACAATCGAAACAACAGAAAGTATTGATTAAAAGAAAAGCTGGGGGGTTATCTTGCTGATGCTCAGGGCAGATGCCCCTCAATTACAGATCTCCCCATAGAGTCTAAGCGCTAAAGGCTTTCTGGCATATTATCACATATCATCTGTTGTAATAATACGTATCTTTACTTCTTTCACTTGTCTCTCCCGATTGAACCAAAGATTTTCTATTTTTTAAAGATAGTGCACTACAGGCTCCACCAATGATAGGAAATGGTTTATTATCTTATTTTGCTAACATTAGATATTAGTTATCTGTGGCATCTGCGGACATTAGCTTATCTGCGTTGCCAGTTCGTTGCTGAGACAGAAAAAGGTCTCGAACAAAGTTAATTTTCTCCTGATTTGTCGGCTGAAAAATGTAATTTTAGTGTCAGAATGTTCGGGAGATATGTGGCAAGTTGAACCGTCTCAGTTCTAAACCGTCTCTGATTGAACTAGCGTGTTCATCGATTTTTAGCGACCCCTGGAAACATCCCTAAGTGTGTTTTTGTGTGTTTTATTTTGTGCAACTGTACGCCCCATGCTGTCAAATTGGTGAATGTGAGTCTGAATTTGCTTGTGTCTTATTCATTTGCAGGATTTTTTTTTCTAAATGAAACATAGGCCTATATTGTCAAAGTGGTTCTTCATTTGAGTAGAGATCACTTGGCCACTATTGAACACAAATTAATCAATGAAAATAGGTGTGCCAGTTTTCAGTGAAACAAGCTAGAGAAGGTGCTTTTTGGACTGAGAAGATTTTTGTTCTTACTTTTTGGCTGGACTGCAGCAATGCTGGGGGGCCCAGCACAATAAATGAGAAGCTCTGTAGCTCACTGACTGACTGAGTGATAAAGTTACAGTATTAGTCCAACGTGAGTACAAACCCACCCTATTGGTCCAATGTGGGTGATGACATCAGTGGAGTGCACACCCACTGAGCCACAAACCCACATAATGTTGTGTTCAGACCAGACGTGAATAAAATAATCTACTCACTTAATTCATGTGAGTTTGGACGCTGGAATCTTCTGTTTTAACTCGCTACATTACTTGCCGTGGAAGTTCCGATTTTTCAGCTCACACGAATGAACGAATGAACGAACATTGACTTTATAAGTAATTAATTCGCACAAATTAATGTATTCGCATCCAGTGTATACACGACATAAGACTGGGACACACTGACCTCTCTCTTTGGGGTGTCCAAACTTTTTTGAATGGGGGCCAGATTAGATAATGTGAAAATACCTAGGGGCCACATTAGATTAGAGCCAGCTGCTTCTCACATCATATGGGTTATTAAAAAAAAAAAAATCACATACAATACAATTGTACTCTCAGGATTTTATTTTAAGTGCCATACTAATACGTGTCATGCACCTAAACAAGAAACACATTAGTTCCTTCTGTGTAGTTTCTACTTGGTGCGTGTCTACAAACTGTACACACAAAGGTGCACAGAAACAATTCAGAGTGAACTTGTTTGATTAACCAATATTGTGTGGTGGGCCACAGAGTATATTTTCAGAGGCAAGCCGGGGGCCATTTAAAATCTGTCAGAGGGCCACATTTGGCCCCCGAGCTGGACTTTAGACGTGCCTGGCTTAAATGATACATTGAGGCTGAGTCCGACCCACCAGCCAGATAATGTAAGAATAAGCAATTAATTGAGGCAAAAAAGATGAGTTTGGATTTGATTGATCTGGATCAGAAGCCAATGAAGGGAAGCTAAAACAAATCAAATTTTCTAGTTTCTAGATTCTAGCTGCAGCAAATGTAACAATAATCCAGTCTGGATAATACAAAGGCATGAATGAGGTCAGATACTGTACAGTAACACACACACAAGTATGACAATGCAAATGAGAGGCAATGACAATGAATGATAATGATCTTAAAATTGAAATGTCAATAGAGATTAAAATGCACATTTTAAAACAATTTGCTACCAGCAATGTAGATAAGAAAATGAGACATCCTGGCTCCTCCTTTTGAGAAAAAAACAAATGCAAATTGGCTTGGGGCCACTGCTGGTATTGTTACCTCATATAAGGGTTCAAGTACAAGTTCAAGTAGTCAAAGTGTATTATCAAGTACTACAAGAAAGTGCAATATTCTAAAATTTTACTTTTTTATTTCCATTACAACAAACAAAGCCGTCTGTGCCTGCTCTCTTATTTTATTTAACTTATGTTATTTTATTTAAATTGTATATGATTTTATTTTAAGTGCCATAGTAATGCATGTATGTGCACCTAAACAAGAAACACATTAGTTCCTGTGTAGTTCCTACTTAGTGCATGTCTACAAACTATCGTAAGGTGAACGGAAACAATGCAGAGTGAACTTGCTTGATTAACTAATATTGTGTGGTGGGCCACAGAGTCAAGCCGGGACTGTTTAAAATCTGTCCGAGGGCCATAGAGCTCTGGGACAAATGTCTAGTAGTAAGGCTATCTTGCCATGCCATATTCTGCAAACTACTAATGACTACATGAGCTTTCCACTCTGTGCAGCAGTGATGTAGCAACAGACCACACCTGACACTATGATCATGGGTGTGGTCAGAGGTCCAACAGACTTCAACTTTTCATCCCAGAGGTCAGCACAGCAATGCTTTTCCTCCATGCAAGAACTAGCGTGGAGTTGCTTTTTCTTCCAAATTTCACCAGGGTCACTCAGATATATTGCCATCATGATGGCTATGAAACATTCAAAAAATCTAAATAGTCATATATAGCCTCTGGAAACACAACACCGATACTCTTAGATGTATGACTGCCAATAGAAATAGAAATACAGCAATGACATGGCAAGGAGAAGTAAATGTATACAGGTGTTATTCCTAAGTTAGGACAGTTCTGTAATAGCTAAATTCCTATCCTAAAATAAGATTTTTTTCCTAAATGCAGTTAGGAAACATGTTTCTGTAATACCAATAATCCTTAATGCCATCCTAAACTGAGATAAGATAGGATTTCAGACTTAGGAAGTTTCTGTAATGAGGCCCCTGGCCCCCACATGATTGTGGATGAATGGTTGCATTTTGAGGGCGCTGTCCCTTCAAACAACGCATACCAAACAAACCGGACAAACTTGGTATCAAAATCATGGGATCACACCAACTCTAGTCTCACGTATCCAGACCTATCTCCACAGCACTCCCTGGCCTGTTTATATTTCTTTAAACCAATCACAACCGTCTCGCACGGCACTACACCCCGACTGCAGCGAAGGGACTTTGAGAACCACAAAGAAGGAAGGAGGGACTTCCTCCGGCTGGAAGGAATGATAAGGCTTTAAGGGCCATTCCACCGAATCGGTGCCATTTGCATGTTGTAACTGTTCAAAAATAACACTAGGGGTGTAACGGTACATGTATTGTACTTCACGGTGTGGGCGTCACGGTTTGGTACCTGCAGCCATACGATGAATACATTTTGAGCTGAACTTTTGTCGGATGCCCTGTTTCCCTGTTAGTGTTTCCCCGAGGTTCAACACACTGGGACTTTACTGGGTGTTGATGAGCTGCAGAGTTTATTCAGAGACAAACATAACTTTTTAACTCTACTGCTGATCATTTCTTCGCTCTGATCGCCAACACAGCTCTGCTCTGCACGCATCTCCCTCTCTTTGCTCGACCACTCACTCACTACACACACATTAATCACTGAATTATTCCCTTCTCTTATAACATTAAACAAGTTGCAGCACTATCACTTTTTACTTTCTCTCTCTCTCTGCTGTGTGTGTGTGTGTGTGTGTGTGTGTGTGTGTGTGTGTGTGTGGGGGTGTGTGTGTGTGTGTGTGTGTGTGGGAGATGGAGAAACAGAAGCTCCCAGGTACCGACATTTGGCACCGTCTGATTTAACGTGAATCACTGCTCAATAGTACCAACGTAATTCGGTTGGTACCATTAAAAAGTACTGACTTCGGTACGTGTCTTTTCTGTTTAGAACTACAAACGTAGGAAGACCAGGACTCACCCATCTTTGACTTGATGGTTACCTCTCCAGTCTGATCTCGAGCGCACAGCTGACAGGTACGTGGTTTGTTTACATGGCAACAGAAGGGTATATTTAACGGATTCAGTGTGGACACTGAGTGTCCGATGTTGTGCAATGCGACACCACAGTCTGACGCTCTGGATTTTTGTTGCTTTTTTCCTGTTGTACCATACTTGTACTGAACCGTGACCCCAAAACCGAGGTACGTACCGAACCGTGGCTACTGTGTACTGTTACACCCCTAAATAACACACATGCTTATGTACTTAAAATGTGCAATGGCCAATCTCAGGCCATTTAATTAATTAATTTTTTGCATTGTTTCTAAATGACAAATACTTCATATAAGTAACAGGAGTGAAAGTAACAGAACTGAGTTTTTAGCATAGCATTAGCAAATGCATGAAATGTAGCCACATGACATAAATGGTAATAACATGAGAACACTTAGCACCTTCAAGTGGTTTACCAAAACTATCTTTAAAAATCTATATATAATAACGTCTAGAAAATAATTTATGTAACAGGACTGAACGTTGAGATTGACCTTCTCAGTCATGCTTACAATATGATCAAAAATACAGAAAACAGTGAGAGAACTCACTTTTGGTCTTCCCAGGAGACTCAAATGATGCTACTTCCTGTTTGACCATGTGACTTGTGGAATGTCCGAAATTTTTAGAGGGGGAATGTGTCAGGGTAACAGGACTGAGTGAAAACCTGGGGACACACTAAAAAGTTTTTATTAAGGTTTTACGTGATGTATCTTCAAATTGCAATTATGACAAAGTGCAGGACACTTTGCTTGATAAAATTATGTATTGTAAAGATACTTGTCATGCATATTTATGGATGTAATGTCCTGGGGACAAAAATGGCACCGACTAGGCGGAATGGCCCTTATACCGACACTGCATAGAAACCCAGACTATAGGGTCAAGTTGACCCCAGGGATATATAGGAGGGTTAAAGGTACTGATTTGGTATGTGCTGAATCAGCAAAAGATTCCAGCTTCCAGGCACTACAAAAGATTAATTACTTTTCCCGTTCCTCCCAGTTTTGGAAAAGAACTGGAAAATGTTTGTTGGAAATCCATTGTTGGATCATTAAAAAAAAACAAATCCTGCATTAGAATGCCCAGAAGACTGAAATGTTATTTTTGTACAGCCAGACAGTACATTTTTCAAGGATATTTATATGGTAAATGGACTGTACTTAAATAGCGCTTTTCTAGTCTTTGCGACCACTCAATGCACACAAATGACACTGCGAGTCATTTACCCATTCACACACATTCATACAGGCGGATGGCAGAAGTTACCATGCAAGGCACATGCTCATCAGGGGATATAAACATTCACACGCCGATGGCTATGCCTTCGGGTGCAATTTGGGGTTCAGTATCTTGCCCAAGGATACTTCGACATGTAGACTGCAGGGGCCGGGGATCGAACCACCCACCTTCCAGTTAGTGGACGACCACCCTACCTACTGACCCACAGCCGCCCTTTTGTTCATAAAAATACTTTCAAGCCCCCCTTTGTCCTCAGATGCACCCACATAGCCACACTCTTAGACACGTCCTTTGCTTGCAAACTCCTATAATTTATTTGAAACATGCCTGTAATTATTAATTATTGTAATTATTATTAATTATTCTATTGTAATTATTACAGAACCGCAACTTCAGTGTGTGACAACTTCTAGACCTAAATAAGGAACAGGAGGAAAGGAAGTCATTTAGAGTGCAGCATTAAAAGTGACACTGCAGCATGCATCTTAAAAAAATATTTACTGTGCAACAGCATTCATTGCTTTCAACAGATTTTCCCAAAATGACCTCTCTGTCCAAAAATAACAAGTTTACCAACTCCCCGGGAGGAAATAAGAACTTGAACATTTTCTCTGCAAGAATTCCACAAGTTCAGAACCATGCATCATTTATTTATATTTTGCTTGGCCGCTGGTGGCCGCCCCTGAGGGGTCGCGACCCCCAGTTTGGGAACCACTGCTTTAATGAATTAACCGTGAACTGGAAAGAAAGTGAAATGAAAGTGAACGTTGTCGCTACCGGTTATAAACAGACTTGAGTTTCTTAAAGTTGCGGTAGATCGCCCTCAGTGTTTTAGTATGTTAAAATGACAGCCTTCAGATTTTCAACATTCTGAAAGCACGGCCGCTGCTGCTCTATTACTCTGAGGTTACTCGTGTTTGCCTCCGACTCTTGACTTTGTTTTGCCTCCAGTGAACACCGTGACGTCATCGTGACGTCGGCTGCGAAAGGGTCTACAGAAGAGGACCCGACTATACTCCGCTCATTTTCCGTAATGCTGCTGTTGCCCTGGCAACCAGCCAAAACAGCCACCTCTGTCCGAGTCGTGTGGGATCATCGAGCTGCGTGTGGCCTTCTGGGTGTGATTGTGATATAGTGGAGAATATAATGTAACCTGCAGTATGTTCAATATGAGAAAAAGAGGCTTTATGGGAAAATAATGCAGCTATCAGTGAGGTTGTGCTATCTGCGGTTATAAATGATGGTAATCAACATTGCAATAAGGTCTGGGCTGAACAACAGTGGACCTATCTTTTAAGCACTAATTGAAAAATAACAAGATGTCCAGGAGATGTAAATCCTCGCAGTTTTCTCATCAACACAAACTGAAACTGGTACCCTAGAGAGGACAATAAAAACCCTCCTGCGTTATCAGCACAGCTTTGCTATAAGTCGACTTGCAATATTACTCACGACACTGACCAACACTTCAGCAATCTCTTTCTCTAACCGTAGGACTAAAAGTGAGCGCAACACAAAGCCAAGTATTTGTCCACAGAATCGAGTGTATTTTCTTCTCCTCTTTCGATTTTTTTTCCTCTTTATCCTATCCTTTATTTCTCCCCAGGTGTTAAAAGCACATCAGGCGTCACTCTGCCGCTCTGTTCCTCTGAATCTCTTCCTATCACGGACCAGAGAGTCTCCGTCTGTAAATGTTTTAAACCTTAAGGGAACACATTGTACGCAGCCATCCGTAGCTAATCGTCTACTTTCTGAGTGTGGCTTTTGGGATAATAGAGCGCTCTCCCGATGCATGCATTCTTTGCCGATATCAGCTGCGGACAGCAAGGTGGAGGAGGACGGTTTCAGTTTTCAGCGCGTGCGCGCGCGTGCGTTTGTGTAAATAACAGCTGGAAGCCACGGCTTTGGACCAAAGGCTAGATGTAATGGCAGCAGCTATCAGCAGCCTTGCTGCTGTTTTGATAAGAGCAAGTTTACTGCTTAAGGGATTCTCTCTTTTCCTCTCATTTCACTGTTACTCTATCCTTTTTTTTATTCCATTCTCACTGTTTTCTTCATTGACTCTCTTTCAATCTTTTTTTTTCTTTCTCTATCTCACTTTCATTCCCGTCTCTCTCCTATTGAAAAGGCTCTCCATCTGTTCCTCTCTGATACAGCCACTCACTGATCTCAGTACACTATCAGCACAATTCAATTGAGTGCAATTTGTTGGCAGGAAATATGAAAAAAAAAGAAACAACACGGCGAAGTACAAATGAATCCACAAATTGTCTCTTGCGTCTATCTCGTGATGATTTTCCCCTCGCTCTTTTGGCGATCTGTCTCAAACAACTGCATAATTCAGTCCTACCTTAGTGCGTTGTTTTGTGTGCATGCTTGTGTGTGATGTTGTGGTTGAGGTGAAAGTCAGCAGTGGACTGTAGACTGCTATCAGAGCCTGCAGGGGAGCTGCAGGCAGAGCTTTTTACCAGCCAGCCCTATGTGGTGCTACCGTAGGAAAGTCATCCAGCGGATGAAAAAAAGATGTGATTGTGTGAGTAATTTCTATGGAAAGCTTATACATACTGTTTGCGTGAATTCGGGTCGGTCTGTGTAATGTTTAGTTTAAATGAAAGGCCTCTATTTAGTAAATGCAACACACTTATATACTTATTTATGTATTTGTGTGTGTGTGTGTGTGTGTGTGTGTGTGTGGGTGTGTGTGTCAATTTGCCCCCAGTTTATTGGCAGTGTGCTCCCCTTTCCCTTTGGCTTCTGTCAGTGTTATCAACTTAAACCTTCAGGCAGGTGTGTGTGTGTTCCTCTTCCTCTATATTTGTGAGGACCAATTTCAGTTTGAGACCTTGAGAATGAGGATATTTTTGGAAAGCGATGGAAAGTTTGGCTTCTTCAAAAGCATGTTTGAGGGTTAAGACTTGGATTTAGTGTTAAAGGAGACCTATTGTACTAATTTTCATGTTCTACTAGAACATGTTTACTTGCTTTAATATTCAAAAACACATACTTTTTCTCATACTGTCTGTCTGAAATATACCTGTATTCACCCTCTGTCTGAAACGCTCCATTTTAGCGCCTGTCTCTTTAAGACCCTCTCCCAAAAAAGCCCAGTCTGCTCTGATTGGTCAGTGCTTCCGGGGGCTTCCTCATCTGTGCTCACTGCGTCTCTGTACCATCAGTCATTGCAGTCGGGGGGGGGGGAAGCCTGTAACTGAGTATAGCAGCACTTCCTGCTGTGAAAAACCACACAATCAAACCTGTTTGAGCAGGAATGCGATCTGAAATTGGGGAGAAATTAATTAATTAATCTGCAACCAAGATTACAGGTTTCCCTGATGTTAGCATGTAGCTACATGTAGCATTGTGTGTAATGACTGTATAATAAGAAATCTGGCACGAGTGGATGTCAGCTTGTAGCCGAGAGTTCAAAAAAAGGTTGGAAATGGTGTGTTCATCACAGCATCCGACATTGTAACATTATATGTGACAGAAAATAAGGAAAAGCATAATAGATCCCCTTTAAGGTTAGACTTAGGTTCAGGTTAAGGACATGGTGGTTGGGGTTAGGCATCTAATGTCGATGGTCAGCCTGACACCAACACACAAGGCCACCCGCTGCAATATTAGATGCTCAGAGCAACTGCTCCTGATGTCATGTAACGTGTATTTAGAGCGAGAAATCCATGTACAGGTAGTGAGATGGGTCAAACAAACACAGGACTTTGACACAGGAGACCGGCGTTTGTCCCGTGTAAAACCAAAACCAAAAGTCAATAGTGATAAATGTACTTATTTTCACCCAAACCGTAATCTTTTTCCTAAACTTCCCCAAGTGGTTTTGTTGCCTAAACATCAACAAGTAGTTCTGTTTGTATACACGTGTTTAAAACTGCGAGCGTCATATTGACGTGTAGCGCTATTTCATTCAGTAGTGACGCCAAGGGGTCCTGACAATGCGTCCACATGTGATGAGCTGGGAATGAGAAAAGATTGGAGGTGAATTTCATGTATTTTCATCTAAGTATCACTTAATTAGATGTATTGTATCTTTGCTGAATGCTTAAATCCCATTTGCCAATGAGCTCTTTTCTGGGGTCAGAGTGAAGGTCCGGTCAGGTTTTGTTGAGAAATTAGATTCCTTATACTAAAGGACGTGTTACTGCAGACACTATTTTTCCTTATTTAATTTGGAGAATAATAGTCTGTTTAAACACAATCACACCAGGGCAGCTCATGGCTGCTGCTCGTGATTGAGAACTCCTGAGGTCATATCCTTTTTACTTTTTGTTATGTTCCAATTTTTCACAAACAGCCTAATGTGTTCTCAAAAGGAAACCTATTCTAGAGGCATATTTACACAATTTACAGCCTTCAATGGATTGTGAATTAAATTACCAAATTAAAAACTGAAAATTGAGCACACCCTGACTGATACTTTTGTCCCAGCTTCAGTGTCTTGCTGTCTGTATTATTTAGTCCCTCAGGAATGCTAGTGTTTCTATAGTTGCAGTTGGTATTTAATGGATGTATATATGCATATGTAGGTACCATATGTATGTCTTTTAGGGGGATCCGAGTACACTTAACCCCCAAATTGTTTGATGACTGTGAACACTGACCCAGATGCGGATCAACGAACCGTGTCCGAGTGGTCTCGAGTACAGTTCATGTGTTCATGTATGAAACAGTCTCAATTTAAAAAAACGGATGCTTCTGTATCATACGGTAGTAGGGCTGCACCTAACGATTATTTTCATAATCAATTAATCTGCCGATTATTTTCTCGATTAATCGACTAATCGTTTGG
>JAOVVB010209794.1:0-10734 GCA_028570985.1 Heterobranchus longifilis
GGAGAATCTATGTCATTGGTGTGGCTATGAGTCAAAGTGGCTTATTTGATGGGGTCCATAACCCTGCTCATGACAAGTGTTTTACGCAGGTCTGACACTGTTCAACCTGTGAAAGGGACATTTGTTGTTGTGCCTGTGCTCAATACGGCAATCACTGGACAACACAAAGGCTTTTCTCCTCAATAGCCACAATTCCCTCCTCTTCAGTCAGTGAAAACATGCTTAAACATGACTAAAAAGTAGAATTTTAACTCTTTTCAAGGTGAACCGGTTACAGAAATCCTGTAAAATTAAAGGAATAGTTAAACCTTTTGGGGAAATACGGTTATTTGCTTTCTTTCTGAGAGTTTAACAAGAAGATCGATACCATTCTAATGTCTGTGTCTTAAGTATGGAGCTAGAATCTGGAGGCAATGAGCCTAGCTTAGCATAAAGACTGGAGTTAGGGGCGAAACAGCTAGTCTAACATGTAATAATTCTGCATGTAATAATTCAATGCATTTCTTTATTTTCTGTGAAGTTTACACAAAGGAGGACTAATGATAATTAGACCTCCACTCTCTGTCCATGGTGCTGAAATAAGCGCAAAAATAGATACCATAAAAGTCGTTTTCACTGCTTTCTCTACATCGCTCCTTAGGCCTACATGCAAACATTAGGCATTGTGAATGTGAGAGAGATATGTCTGTTAGAATAGTTTTCAGTTGCATAGTAGGTCCTAAGTGTATTAATTATGAATGTGTCGCATGTCCAAATTGCACCAAATTCGACATTGCAGGTCTTTGGGTCCCCAGCAATACACCTGCCAAGTATGAAGTAGATCGGAAGAACTGTTCTCGAGATATGGTCACAAGGACACACAAACACACAAACCGCTGTCCTATTACAGTAGTAGGACAGGATATAGGATCTGCCTACTAATCACACCAGACGTGTTTGTTTAATCCGAACACAATTTGTGGTTGTAGTAGGAGTTATGTTCTGTAGCAATTTCTTTGTGGTTGGTCAGTGCAATGGCGCAAGTGTATGTCCCAAAATGCACATCTATTCCTTTTAAAGATTTAACATTTAATAAAAACATAGTATTTTTCCCTACTGTATGTAGGTTGTGATTTGCCATTTTCAGTTTGCTCTCTCAGGTGTCTTTTAAATGACACAGACTTCCACACAAATAGACTAAAATGCATTTATATTATTATATAACACTCCACAGCTAGCCTTTTTTATTCTCTACCCAGAACACCTAGCTGCCTACCTAGAACAACTTCCATTCAAATACCTGTGCATTACTGTCATCATTTCCTCTCCAAGAAAAGAGAAGACTATTCAGCTCACATTCTCACTCCCACTTGCAGACACAAGACTGTTGATAGGTACCAGACCAGTGCTCTCCTGCACTTATCTGCAATTTCCGCGATTAATCCTCTTTTACAGTAGTCATGCATCCATCACGGGTAACACTCCAGCAGCATACGTGTGCCTGCTCAGCTACACAGACGCAACCATTAAGACCTGTGATGGCTGTACTGCCATATACCTCAGAACAGTAGATGTGATGAATGCTGCATTAAAAACAATGTCACTAGGATTCAAACAGGCCACAATAAATATTTACACCACTGATTGTTAAATGCTGGCCAGACTTCGGTGTGTGTGTGTGGAGAGAGAGAGCTTATTATGACAAGAATCTTCCTGTAGTGTGATGGTAACTTGGCAAATGGGAGGGGAATCGCTAAGCGTGCTCCCTCTGTTATGCCTGAAGATTTGGCACATGCACTCACAACAACAACAGTGATGTAACCTGGTAACAAGCCTTTGGCATCTTTACTCTCGACCGAAACCCGGGTCATACCTTCCATATCAACGGCTTTATATCCAGCGTGGGAGAAGCCCTTGTTTTCCTAGAGATTGCAAGGGGGATAAACAGGGAGGGGTGGGAACTCTGCTCACCTGCCCTTCAGTCAAAGGGAGACTCCTCACTTTTTCCAGCCCTGGAGGCAAAGGACTTAGGGAGCTATTTTTGAGATCTCTCAAACTAAAATAGAAGTGTGTCTGAGTATTGCGATTGCACGTGAGCTCTGTAATCACGCAGCGGACGACCCTGAGCCTCATCTTCATTAAAAAACAAAAAGTAACGGCAATACCAAGGCAACAGCTTTTAATGTCAGTCTTCCTTCTCAATTAAAGGCTTAATGGTTCAGCTGAAACCACCCCCAGGAAGAAAGCATTAATAACCCAGTCCTTACTTGCATTTTTAGGATGTGTCAATTATCGCTTCACCGCTCACGCGGCTGAGCACATTGTTCAGCTTATTGCAGCCTACAGCAGAGCCGGGCGCCGACCGGGGGCCTCTACGCTGCTAACAGAATGTGCAAGAGCATCTATGTTTTACAGTGCAATCTATGTGTCAGTGTTATTAGTGGGCTATGTTGTGTTAAAGTTGGCTTTTAAGATGCAGGCAAGCAGACCTCTCTGCTCTTAAAAAAGAAAAATGGTATACATGCTCTTTCTGCTCCCCTACTCCCTCAATCCCACTTCGCCTGTGGTTGAACAAATCAAGTCCATAATTATTCTGCCAATCAATCGGGAGTGCAACTGTGGCTGAGGGGCAGTTAAACGCTGAGGCGAGAGAGTTGTCAACAAAGCGAAGCTAAACCTTGAGTTCGTTTAAACCCACTGAACCTTAAAAAGGCAAGAGAGACACCTTTGTCTTATTAGTCAGTGCCAAACAAACAGAGGTCTTCTAAGTATGTGGTGAAGAAAAAAAGCATCCAGCTGCTGCAGACATACAGACATATAGAAAGACAGGCAGGCAGACCATGCAGAGGGACAGAGGATCAGAGTAGTGGAAGATCTGGGAGTTGGCTGTGGATCAAGTGAGCCGCTTCAGGCTGTCTGGAGAGGCCACAAAGCGAGCAACAGGGTTTGTGACCCCCCGAATGCAGACGCAGTCAATCCAAGAAGAGAGAAATGTGAATAGATAGAGAGTTAGAGATATGAGGCTACATCCACACTACTATATAAAACAATCTCTGCATTTTAGCACCGTATCAGAAATAATATCCGTCCATATTAAAAGGTATACTATGCAGGATTCTCCTAAAAAAACAATGTATAGACTCATACAAAAGTAATCCTTCTCAATCATCACTTATGAGCCACTGGAAGTGTGGCGGTGTCTGTATCTGCAGAGACCCTGCCCAGCCTGGATTTTCTGGTTTATTTTCATTTTTGCTGTGCGAGGGACGTTTCTGGGCGTCACCATTTGGGCATGAAGATACATAAATAGCAGGCATTGTGGCAAAAAAAACTGCAAATATAGCGCTGCAAAACGCCAAGCTGACAAAGCTCGTTCCAAAAAAAAGAGTGAATCTGGGGTTGAATGTTGAAAGTTTGAATGTTGCATTTACAAGCATAAGCGACAATTCCTTCATAGTATGCTTTTAACACACCTGAAAAAGCACATGACCATTCATGTACACTGGGCATGTGCGTGCCGGTGTAAACAGGAAGCAGATTGTCTCTTCTGCAGTTGAAAAATCATGGACGTATAAGAGACAGAAACTACGACCAAGGAAGAACAGCAATGGCAAAAAGTAAGACCAGAGATTACTTTGCTTCGACCGACGATGTGGTGGAACTGTTACTAACAGATGTAAAAGCAGTGGAAAACATAGACTGGGAGTCATCGCAAATACGGCGACATATTAGAGCGGTACTGGGAGCATTATCCATCGCCGGAGGAAGCCATGGCAATGGGAATGGAGTACACAAGAAGGATGAAATCACAAATAGACCTAACTGATTAGACTGACTGATGAGTAGGGCTGCACAATATGAGGAAAATATGCGATAACATTGTTGAATATATGTGTTTGAAGGTTGATAAACAATATATTGTGCAGCCCTACTGACGAGGGTGCCTGCGTCATCGTTTCGTCTCAGTTTCCGCCCGTCGAGATTAAAACGCAACCCCGGAGTTGCAAACTAAAACAAGGTCAGCAGCATTTCCAAATGTCTCAGTTTTAGGGGCTCGGAAACGGCGGAGTAATGTAGACGTGAGTTGTAAATGTAGCAAAACGTGCATTTTACCACGGAAAGGTATTAGTGTGGATGTAGCCTTAGAGAGATGCCCTCAGCAGTCAGCCACTTCCCATGTTAATGTGGGTTTGGTGGGCTGCATGTACAGTATACAGTATAGATAAAGGTACAGAGAGAGATCTAGTCAGCACACAGCCCTCAGCTCATTGTGTAATCTGCAGGTCAATACAAAAAAAACCACATACAACATTCCAGTAATTGAATAAGCCATTGCGGTGAATCAGAGCAGTGATCAGGAGGGGTTGGTCTCTCTGTCCCTAACAGCTTGCCTGGGAGGAGGCCTTTGTTTCGGAGGTGGCAGGGGTGCCCTGACACCGACCATGCAAACCCAATTACCCCGGTCCCACGGCCTGGGGGCCCGCATTAACACACTCCCCCTGGGAGGTTGACTCCATGCCAGCCTGGCAGCCAGCAAGATCCTGCTGCTGAATCACAAACAGACCACTTAAGGCACTGGCAGGCCGAAGCGTTTCGGTAGCAATCTTGAGGGCCTATCCTCATCTGCATTCTCAAGATCCATTTCAACATCAATGTTAAATATTGAGCCAGACTCTGAGGCCAGCAGCGAGGTAACGGGAGCTTGGGTCCGTTAGCCTGGGATCAGAAAGCTGTCCATTGTCCATACAAAACTCATAGCCAGGAAAGCATTGGTCCACCTCTGAGTGCAATGTATCTCTTTAGTTGTTATTTAGTCAGAATTTACTAATTGAAAGAAGATTAATTGGCAACTATTTTGATAATCAATTTATTGTTAAAGTAATTTAAACATGTGTTTGTTTCAGCTTCTCAATTGGGAGGATATGCTGCTTTTCTTCATCTTATGTCATAGTAAACTGAAAATGTAAGGGTTTGGGCATTAGGAGATTGTTAAAGGCTTTTTTCATTATGTTATGTCATTGTATATATTAGGGATGGGCATGAGTACTCAAGTACTCGATTTGGATGTCAGTATTCATTTCACGTACTCACTTCTTTTCTTTTTTTTTGCTTTGCAATGGTCAATATCTTACTGAACCGTAAGAGACAGGCATGTTCAAATATTTCTAATGTGATCTAATGAATAGCTCATATTTAATAGTCTACATAAATACAGTATACTGTGAGTCTTAAGGATAAAACAGTACAGTTTCAACTGAGAAAGAACTTATGAGATTTTTTGTTCTCTTACTGAACTCGTGAAAATGTGGCACGGTTAAATGTGTCCATGTCATCCCTCTCAGAAACAACTGTGTATGAGCCTCATTTTAAAGTGCAACATAGACGTGTTACAAAAGAAACCATGCTAGGATTACCCAAGCGTGATTTAAAGGAATTACCTGGGTGGGCAATGCATGTTCTGAGTGCTACACGGAGCAGGAATCAGGTCATGAATTTCAAATTTAGACAGTGGATCAGCATTGGCAGCGCTGAAGCTGCTGGAGTTGAGAGAAGGAGATGTAACACCGGCTACACCGAGGCAGAACACTCACTTTCAAACCCAGAAAGTACAAAGTAAAAACAAAATTCAAACAGAGTTGAAATGGCTTGAGGTCTGGTAGATTTGTGAGATGTTCCTCTCACGTAAACCCTAAAATCGTCTTCATTTAGAATGGCACTGGAGCTGGAGATATAATTAAAACCATTTTGCTTTTTAATCAATATTCAATCTCTCAGAAATAATTAACAGCATATTAAAGAGTTTACTGCCTGACGGAGCTGGATGCCTCTACATCATTAAGCTGTTGAAGCGCTGCTCTTTGACTCCTCATGTCCCATGCAGATAATAACGCAGCCCACCGAGACATGGCTTTTAACATGTGACACATAAACACTTGGAGCTACATGAGCGAACCTGTACGTGAAATGTAAGGCTTAAACAAGTGTACTGAATGCAAAAGCTTCACAGGAAATAACAGAAATTTATGATCAAGGTTTTCATGGCATATTGCTGAGGGGCGGCCACCTGCCATAAATCCATGCCCTTTCCCCCTGAGTGATAATGCAGCCTGCATTGGAAGTTGCACAACAACACGTGCTGTTGAATGTGTGCTATATGAGAGGGATATTACAGGTCAATAATTTCATATTTTCTTGGTGCTCTATCTTCTGCTTTACTACGACATTCATTGTAACCACTTATAGCCAACAGACAGCGCTCCTAGTTTCCCAGACTCAATCACTCTATAAAGCACTTAATGTGCAGGTCACACACACATACACACTCGGGCTGGGTACTGCCTACAACCTCACAATATGATATGTATCACAATACACGTTGATTTTGAATAATGACCGTGTCCTACACAGAATTTACCACAACAACTTAAAACACTTCAAATTCAAGCCCACAAAGATCTTAAAAGTAAAATATTATATTATAATCCCAGAGTTATTAATAAATGCAAATAAAATATTCTCATGTTTTTTAAGTTGACATGCAATGAATGTTAGTTTTGACATTTGCGGTTGTATCGATACAGTAGCCTCTGTATCGATACACAAATCAGCAAGGAGTACGTCACGATATATTGCCGTATTGATTTTTTGAGCACAGCCCTAACCCACTCTCACACACACACACACACACACACACAGACACTGAAAAACAACAACATGTTAAAGATGGCGACAAGTGCAGCTGCAGCAGCAGCTCCACCTCGTCGAAAAAGAAAAATAGAAGAGTCGTGTATGGAATTAAATTTGCAAAAACCAGTATGGAAACGGTGGCATTGAACTTTTCAGACGGAAGGAAGCACGTCAAAGACATCCAGATGTATTCAAAGAATTCAAGGTGAGTTAGTTTAATTTCATGTTAACGTCACATTAACAACATATCCAAAGTGTTATCCTTATTATCCTTATCCTGAAATACACGTTACCATTATTGATATTATTTATTTATTACTTGAAGCCTACATGCCACTGTTGTTGTTTTTTGTAATGTTCAATGTTTTTAATAAAAAGGAGTGTATGCTGAAGTACATGGGATTTACTGTTTTGTTTTTTACCTTGGTGTCGAATTGGGTATCGAGAATGATGGAATTTCACTGGTTTTGCATTGATATCGACTACTACACTTCTGGTATCGTGACATCCCTCAGCCCATGTGTACATACAAACACAAAGCCAAGTTGAATATAGCCCAAGTGATCAAATGCGTCACATACCTGAAGATCCGTGCAGGGAACATTTACAGAAACGGTCTAAGCAGTGTTGCAGAATACAGTATGAAAGCACTCCAATCAGCTGTTGAATTTAACCAGCACTGTCTTGCGTCACCAGGAATTGTCTGTGTTTATACAAGCTAATAAATTCCTTGGGCATTCTCCAGATGACTTCCATGGTAATTTGGGGGCAGCTTGGTTTCCGTCTACTGCTGATTAAGAAGAGAGCAGTGGAGTAAAACATGAGACTGGGGCTGCCGTATGACAGACTAGGAATTTGTTTTCACGTGGAACGGACATCTGTCGGTGTCTATACCTGTTCTCTTCACCTTGCTCCGTTCCAGATAATTTCAATTAATTTGGTTTCCTGGAAACAATGTTGCTATTTATCTGGGTGTGGATGGGGGGGGAGGTAGCAGCAGTCATTGTTGGTTTAAGCTCTGCAGTCAAAATACCTCCTGCATGTAAAAAAAAAATGGATTCATCACTGTGCGGTTACTGCCTTACAAGAGCCACAATAGGTCATCACAAAACCACTACTTAACTGACAAGACGAGATTTAATGGTAACTCAAACATAGTGGCACTCGGCCTCTGAAGAAAGGCTTTTAGGCAAATTATGGATTTGCTACTGGCATTACTTGGGCACAAATCACAGATTAGCTAACAACACACGTGGCTCTGATTCAGCGGAGTAACCAAGACAAAGCAATAATATGACTAATGTCCATTAAAACAATATAATAGCCGTGAAATAAACACCCTTTATGATGTTTGGTTACATTTTCAAAAATAACTTTGATCCTCATTCATCGTTATGTAGAAAAAGGTGAATTTAAGGTTCATAGGAAAAGACAACATAGCAGTAGAATAGCAGCTTGATGGAAAATAAGCCCGACATAAGAAAAGTGATAAATCCCTTCTAATTTCCTGCCCAAAGGCAGTGTCATCAAAATTCTTGTTTTATTTGCTCAACAGTCCAAAATCAAAGGTATTCAATTCACTTTAGTGTAAGACAAGGAAGAGCATCATATGAGAAGCTGCAACCAGAGAAAGTTTGACATTTTTGCTTCAAAAATGATTATCATGATATATTAGTTGCAGATTATTTTTTGCTATCAATCAACTAATTGATTCATCTATTTATTTATTTATTTATTTGATAGGGACAGAGCACGTTAATCAACATCAGTATAAAAACATGCCAGAGTTTGCAAGAATGCTAATTTACACCCATAGCCCCTAGGCAGGTAACAAAAACATTAACTAATTATTGAAGCTCTAATAGATTTTAACACTTATATTGCACTTGTTAAAAATCAAAACAGTAGGACAATCATTAAATACTTTGTACAAGAGAAGGTAATCCCATCAGGGTGGCTTCAATAAAATAAAATCCACGCATTCATTATAAAATGTGGACATCACGAAAAAGATCATGTGTATTTAGCAGCTTCTTGTGTTAAAAAAAAGAAAAAAGATTGCTGTTCAGCAGCCGACTTTCCCACCAGCACATAAACGCACCACATCATAATTAAATGCACTGGGGTACAACATGCAAAAAAAAAAAAAAAAACGTAGTTAGTAGGATCCAAAATTAGCACAATTTACTAGCCAATGGCTGGTAAAATATGCAAGTGGCTAATTTGCTTCACTTACTAGCCAAAAAAACAAACAATGGTAATCTATTGAGTGCCTGGTAGATTTTCAGGAGCCATTTGGCCGGTGGACAAAAAAGTTAATTTTGGACCCTGGTATTAGTTATTAATAAATGAATAACTGGCTCACCCCTAACACTGAACTGTACTAAATCTTAGTGCTGGGCAGTATACTGGTTTTAATTTCCCATATGATATTAATGTTTCATATACTGCCATACTGATGCACAGCTGAAACAATTGCTCTAGTAACTCTTCAATCGGCAGCAAAATATATAATATTGTTCACTGCAAAGAGCGCTACGGTCGGGGCGAGCTGTAAGTGTGTTGAGAGGGGACCACTTTCTGCTTACGCTTCTTACTAACAGTTATCATTTTTAACTCAACAATTAGTAACCCACAACTAACTCTCTGTAACAGGGCAAAACACCATGGCACACATAAACTTGTAACACTAATAATTGTACATTTACAAAATGACACTGCCGAACAGCATGACATTATAAAACTATAAACCTATAATAAGGCCCAGTCATGCAAAAAATAAACTTAAAATATACTGTGGTACAAATGTTTGGTCATACCACCCAGCATTACTAAATCTAGCATTTACAAAATGCAAATGTCACATGTCAAGCTCAGCCCAAATGTCAACATTACTACATGATAGTGGTCAATTTATTTTTAAACAACAAGATTAAACCTTAATGTCAGTTAACCACTCTGCACTGATTTCAACTGAGGGTGAGTAATAGTCAACCAGTTAGTCAGTCAGACACAAATAAAAGGCCACAGCCGCCTCAGACACCCTGAGGAACTCCGACAGTGACGTCCCCACCCAGTGCACCCTCTGATAGATCAGCGCGTCAGAAACACAGGAACTCCCTTCAGTGTGAAGAAGCAGTCAGGCAGCAATGTGCGAGTGTCGTCAGACACGAGGCAAGAGCAGAAGGAGATACTGTACTACTGTTGTGAAATTGGCTGTGGTGTTTCCAATGAGGAACTCTAATTTCAAAGGAGGAAGGTGAAGAAGCTGTGTGGGCTGCTGACATTTTATTCTGCTCTCTAGCATCATATTGGCCATGATGGGTCAACACAGCCCACTCCCAACTTGTGAAATAGCTTTTAACATTGGTAAAGTCAGTTTGTGTCAAATAATCCTTGGTCCAACTTCACTTTGAGTTCCCCCAAGACTCTGCTCCCAAAGCACTACTTTCTAGTGGCTCAAAGTTTGCAGGTCTGGATATGCATTTCCACTTAAACACAAGCTTCAGAATACAACAACAGCATTCACTTAGACAGCAAAATAGCACTGGTTGTCACTTGCATCAATATTGGGGCTAAAAATGGAAATTAATTTTAATCAAGACTAATTATGGAAATTAATTTTAATGTTATTGATCAAAAAGTATGTAGCTGACTAGTTTAAAAAGGGTAGAATAAGGAATGAGTAAATTAGCAAAGGACAGAAAGTCATAGACATGAAACTGAAACTTAATTGTCAATTGTTTCAATGGAGTTGTGTCAGAAAAATAACCAGATCTTCTATTTTGGGGATGAATGCTATTTTCTATTTCCACCTCTGTGCATCTCCTTTCCAACATATGTCTCACACCAGTGCAATACAAAAAAGACGACCACTCTGTTGTCGTCTCAGATAAAGCTTGTTAATCCATTATCAGTAATAGTAGCGGTATCAGTGTTACACGGTGTTCGGGCATACACCAATTACTTTATCTGCCCACCGCCCCTGTACCGTCGTTTTGCTTTTTAAAAAATATATATTGAAATGAAACCCATTTAATTCATTTTCGCGTACAACTCTAATTTGTA
>JAOVVB010209805.1:0-10734 GCA_028570985.1 Heterobranchus longifilis
AGAGCATGTGACTTTCAGGAAGACTACATCATACAAAACAGGGCTAACAAAGTCAGATTATCATCTAAGGAACATCGTGTACTAGGCCAAAAGCAAGAAACTTTAGACACAGGACTTTCAGAAGGCTAAAGGATAGGAGATGACGATCACGGAGCATGTGCTCAGGCAGAGATTATAATCTGTCCATTTATAAAGAGTACAGTAACAGGTACTGTATACATCAGCTACAGGTTCAGACGTGAACAATAAGATGGGGTGAACAAAGACAATTTTTACAAACCCTGAAGCACCGTGGCACGCTTTTCTCCTTTATCTCTCTAATGCTGTTTTATGGACCGCTAAACACACTGAGGCATATTACCGCTTTACACTACGATGATCACGTAGTGATCTCTGTAGTCGACAGGAAGCAGGAACCACTTTGGCCTGGCATAGTGTCCAGGCTGAGCATCTTATTAAATGGGCAAGACAGCCAAAAGTCACTTCAGTGCTATTAAACGCTACAAATGCTATTATTAAACAACAGAGAAAATACTGTAGATGAACAGTAACTGAAACTTTTAGACTGAAAATTCTGAAAATTTCTTTGAAAGAATATTTTTCAGCACTATCACATGAAGCATTTTAAATATTACCGTTACTCCATTAGACCTGTCCACAGGACCAAAAAAAACAACAAAAAACATGGTCTAAATTTAAAATAAATAAATAAATAAATGGATGCCCCACTTGATTTGCATGAAAGAAGAGCAGCATGCAATTAGTTAATTTTTTAGTGGTCCGAGTCCAAATTTGGGCCAATACTCTAAGGAAGGTGAAAGGGCATTGGTGGCTCAGCGGTAGGTTTCTGGCCCACCATGGGGAAGGCATGGGTTCAATTCCCAGCCAATGCCCAAACCCCAGGCTCTGGATGAAGTGCCAATCCAAAGCCTGGATAAAATAGGAGAGTTACATCAGGGAGGGCCTTGTTGTACAGATCGGATGGTTTGCTGTACCAATCCCTTGACGGGAGCAGCCAAAAGACCAACAACGACACTCTAAGGGAGGTAAAAGTTTCTTAATGAGAATCACTATTGGGTACGAGACTTGAACTAATCACTACAAGCCTGAGAGTAAACGGCAGAGTATGGAAAAGAAACATCCTCAATCGCCAACCAAGAAAAAGTTCAAAACTTAACCATTAGCTGGAAATCTTGTATGCACGTTCTCTGCACGGGTGTCCACTCTGCAAGAACTCAGTTTTGAGGTGTTAAAGCATCCTCCCTATGGTCCTGATTTTGCTCCATCAGACATTCACCTGCTGAAAGCAGCCCTAAGAGGAAGAAGGTTGGCTTCTGATGAGGAAGTGAAGACAGCGGTGCATTCGTGTCTCGCTGCCCAGCCTATAACGTTTTTAACGAGGGAATACGAAAGCTTGTTAACAGATGGACAAAAGATAATTTCTGACTCACCCTCGTATATACTTTATACACACTTTATAAATAGAACCTGGAATTAATTAACATACATATTACAGATCTTTATATCAGCAGCAATCATGCAGTCCGTTGAGTAAAGTTTCAATACTTTCATTTCATTTAAAGTTTGGGTTATTTGCTTAAACATGCTGTCATTTTTAACATGTACTAAACACGCTGTGGTTTTCCTATGGTATGCATTAAATACTAGTCATAAAATATCAATGTTTCCTGCAATACTTTTTTTCTGCTGCCATGCACGGTCCAATATAGGCCACTTCTCAAAACAAGTTTGTTTCATTCACCAGAGGATAAGCTTACCTACTCGTAAACACTATTCTTCGCTCATACCAAGACAAGTACTCATGATTCTCTCATATTAAAACAAACATGTTTTTGAATGTTTGAATTTATACTATTCAGTCCTGAATTACAGGTAATGTAATTCCATTATATTGCCACCAATTACAATACGAGTTTCCTTTTGTGTCCTGTTCCTGTTAAGCTTTCATCATCATGTCATCTCAGTGAGCTTTTCCTCTCCTTTGTCACCTCTTGTTCATTACTCATCTAAATCTATATAAGGATTTCTGTGAGGCTGCTTTGTGACATGGCTTATTTAAACAAATTAGATTTTTATAGGGGTCTGGGGCAATTTCTTATTTCAAAAATGCTACTCTGTGATTTTATTTCTCCCCCGGAGGAACCATGTCTGTCTTTTTCTTTGTTCTCCTCTGAGAAAATTACAGGTCAAACTACAACAGAATTTTACCAAACTCAACGATCATCAATATTTTTGTTCTATCCTGATACACATCTATGATATTTTATCCAGATGTCACATCATGTAAAAAAGACTGTTGCTACTTGCCATATTTACTCTTGTACAGTGCATATCCGAAATCCTCCCAAGATATTATGCATGTCCGAATTGAGGAATAAGAAAAACAGATCCTTTCTAATATAGTTTCCGATTGTTGCTGGAACTTTGATTCGCCTCAAACTGAAATAACAGCCAGCGTCTCTTCCCTGCTACGGAGCCTCTACAGGGTACATGGATGCCATGTTACAAGTGCCTAACTGAATGGTAAGGCATTACAATAGTCCAACCACAAAGTTATATGATGATTACACATTTACACATTTCCATAATTTTCCTTCGATTCTGTAAAACTGCTTCGCGACAATGACTCTTGTTAAAAGCGCTATACACATAAAACTGAATTGAATTGGTACAAATATCTTGGTTTGCATGGCCCACTATGAGCTCACTCTTCCTGTGGACACGTACCTGCTGCCTGGATGTGAAACATAGAATTGAATATACCTGTACATGTAAAAAAAATAATAATAATAAAAGTTAATTTAACACAGACCATACAAGCAAGCAGACAGAATAAGGCAGCAGACTGATGGTGGTAGAGCACAGTATACATGTGTGTGTTTGGGGGTTTTAAGGGTTGGCGTAATTGTCAAACCACAGCTCTTCATCTGAGAGCCTGAATTGAGGTCAAAATTAAATCTTGTTACAACAAGCTGCTTAAAAGGGTCATGAGGAGGCACGGCTAATCAAAAGCAAGACCGTCTGTTAATGTAATATGTAGAAAGAGAGAAACAGATCCAAAACAAACATGGCTGTCCTCTGATCAGACACAAAGAGAGAGAGAGAGAGAGAGAGAGAGAGTGGTTTAGCCAGGCGTGCTGTAGTGTAAACACTGCCATATGTTCCTGTAATAATTATGCTGATTCATGTCTGTGTCTGATGCACACAGCTGTTGTTAGCAACCTGATGCTCCTTTTACACTTTTAGCTCCTAAATAAATTACTGATAAAATTGCCTTGTACATCAGCGTGAGGCAATATTATCAGTAATTTATTTAGGAGCTAAAAGTATTCAGTGATACACACACATACACACACACAGAAATGTGATTTTTTAAATTTATTTTAAAGCTGATGTAATAGATCAGGTGTTTAAATGTTGTAAATGTTTAAAATAAATCCTCGTCCACACACACACACACACACACACCCCTGAGACCTGAAATGAGGTCATCTTTCACCTATCTTTACTGTTTCATATCTACACAAATTCATTTCTTGGACACATTGATGGAGATGGACAGTGTGACACACAGCGCCTCATACTTACTCAGAAATTTCTGACATTCAGATTAAAACACAGGATGAGACAAAACTACAATTACTACAGACCGAAGGACATAAAGGGAAAATTGTCTCCATGCTCAAACATGTACGAAGACCAGCAGTGACAGGATGTGATTTTCAAAACTAAAATATACAACACAGGACACGTTAAGCCTAAAACCTGAAAATCATACAGGTGCTATATAATATAGTTATCACGCCAGGAAATTCCACATAGAATGTTGTACAAATAAACCCTAAAAATTGAAAGCCAGATCAACTTATTACCACATCAGGTGCAGGGCTAAGTTTAGGATATTTACAGTAATCTAACCATCTGCATAGAGCAACAAAAAAATTCTCAATTGCAATTGAAAGTACTTACATTCCAGCTCACCCTCTAACCTAGAAACTGGCAAATATAATTTTTTTCCTTCAGTTTTAAAAAGCCCTGTGGCTGGATGGAAGCTCATTGTATGAAATGAATTCCCACTAATAAAATCGGTTGTGCTGTGGGCCAATTAGTCAAAGCAGCCCGCAATATTGACTTTAGCTCACGCGATCGGCTAATGATGTCTGCCAAACAAGCCATAAAATTTTTTTATAATAACTCTACAGTCACATGAGGACTGAGCTACTGCAACAGGGTCACAGAGGCACTAAATTATCAATGACAATTATAATACAATATGTAACCAGTAAAGCATCACATATAATTATATAGTATCACATAGTACAGCATACACCCTAGAATTAAAACCATATGATGGACCACCTGTGCAAAAAGTAATGTTTCTGTAAGCAAAACAAAAAATCAAACATCCTGAAAAAATTAAAATCATACATTAAGAGGTTCTTCTGTTGTCTCTCTCAGGGGATTTCTTTAAAGAAAAAAATCTTCGTAATCAAAAAAGGTTCCTGGGTTCCTTTCAAAGAACCTTAGAAAAGAGTCTAGCAAGAACCCAACATGTACGAGTGAGAGGAAATACTTTATGTTTCTCCATGTTCTCTGCTTTCCTTCACCTATTAAAAACCAGTCAGGAGTGCAGAGTGCCCTGCAATAGCCTGATGACCCATCTAGTGTGCATTCCTGCCTCACACTAAACACTTACTGAAGATGAAGGAATAAAATATACAGAGTTGAACGTGGCAAACAAATGTCTGTGAAGTTGCATCACAACATCGACAGTGGAAATGAAAGCTATATTTTATAGACAATGTAAAAGCTTTTCTATACACAAACAACGTGATGAGAACTTACAGGATTGGGACGAAACATCCTGTGGCCATAAAAAAACTACTTGTTAGAGAGACTAATCAAAACAAAAATAAAGGCTTTATTTGCTAGGGAGGATAAAGATTGGACTTTGGAACAATGGAAAAAAAGTCATGTGGTCTAATGAGTCCAGATTGACCCTATTCCAGAGCGATGAGTTCATCAGGGTAAGAAGGGAAGTGCAGGAAGTGATGCACCTTCATGTATAGTGGAGACTGTACAAGCCTTTGGAGGCAGTGTTAAGAGCTGGGGTTAATTCAATTCATCAGGTCTAGACTCAGCATGTAATGTGGCAATAAAATGAAATCAGCTGACGACCTGAATGTAGTGAATGACCACGTTATCCAATCAATGCTTTTTTTCCTTCTCTGAGGGCACAGGTATATTCCAGGAGGACAATGGTAAGATTCAACATTTGTATAACACAAAAACTAAACACTTTCATTAAATCTCATCACTGTGTATACGAACCCATAATGACACAAAGAAATAACACACTTCACATAAAGTCCTCGAAAATAATAACAGTTCGGGAAATGTGAGTTATTAAAAACGTAAATGGATCCATTAAATACATTCGCTTGCATGTGGTTTCTCCATAAATCATACATGCTAAAGTAAATATAGTGTTTTCTGTTTCATGAATAAACGCAGATGTACTTCAGCACATGCTCTGTTATTAGACGAAGCCACATGAAAAGAGATTGTTTGCAGAGCATGACTGAAAAAATACAAATGGAGCCACTGATGGATTACTACTGATGGATTTACTCCTAATTATGTGTATCTTAAGCATGATGTCTCCAAGTAGCGCTGCATGATTCTTGATTAAATAGAATTAATTATTTTTGTCTTTTGTAAAAGGCTGAGGCAAAAATTGTCTGCACTCTGGCTGTAGAATTTATTTTAACTTTTAGAAAAGACAAATACACAGTTTTTCAAAATAATCCCTTTGATTTTCAATACACTTTGCCCATCTGTCAGCAAGCTTTTGTATTCCCTCATTAAAAAAAGTTTTAGGCTGAGCTGCAAGCACCGAAGGCACCGCTGTCATCACTTTTTCATCAGACGTGGGTCTTCGTCCTCGTAGGCCTGCTTTTATGGGACCAAACACTTAAAAGTCCAATTGAGTGAGATCAGGACTATATGGAGGATGCTTTAACACTTCAAGACCAAACTGAGTTTCTGTAGAGTGTCGATAGTGTGGGCAGAAGTGTACGGACGTGCATTGTCATGCAAGATCACCACACCCTTGGATATCAGTCTTCTGTGTTTTATCCGAAGTTTAGCCTTCAGCTATTCGAAAAAACCTCTCACTGTAACGAGCACTGTTGATTGTTAAACCTTTTTCCGGATAATGTTCCAATACTGGCCCTGGAGAATCCCAGAAAACTGTAAGCATTGATGAATTTTCCAGCTGATGGTTGACTTTTCGACTTGTTTCTTGATCTGCGATTGAGGATGTTTCTATTCCATACTCTGCCATTTAATCTCATGCTTGTAGTCATAAATCTGTGTCTCATTAGCAGTAATGATTCTCTTTAAGAAACTTTCACCTTCATTAGAGTATGGGTTAAAATTTTGTTAGCAGATATCCAAACGCGTCTGTTTATGTTCTTCTGTGAGTTGTTTTGGTACAGGTACATTTTCAGATCACAAAAAAATGAATCACTGTACGCTTCTTCCACTGCACAGCAGTGACCGCAAAGACAGTAGCCTTGAGTGGAAAGTGCTGATAAGACCATGCGGCCAACAGAAGTTTTTGACTCACCCTCATAAAAATGAGAATTGTTTTTATGCACGATGCTTGAACCTAACCTATATTCTATAAATTCTTACATTACTATAGCAGCCTAAATTAGCTACATTTTCCTACTAGATGCATCTAAAAGATAGTCTGCATATTAAATTACTAACTTTTGACCTGTTAGTACTGAAAATGCCAAAATCCTGAACAAACATACAGTAACTGCTATGTAAAAAAAATTATATTCAGATACCAAGAGTACTTTTATCTCCCTAAGGAAACCAGTAACATTAACAGCAGGGGAAATTAAATTTTTTAATTAGTCACCTATCAAAAGCAACATATAACCTACTTGTGGGTGAAAATCAACTTAGGGAAACATGCTTAAATTTTTGGGTGATATGACACATACAGCCAGGACTCATTCATTCTTTCACTCCGCTATAAAGGCGTTGTGTATAAATATTGTCTCTTGTTTTTTTGGTAGACTCCTCGAGGCTCAGGTGTGCCTATGAGATTATCTACGTCTATACTTATTGTTCACAGTGAATAAGCAGGAATAGTGCTGGTCTGTTTTCTGTAATGGCTTTCCAAGTCCAAATGCTATAGCATCAAAGTTCTTGAATTGGATTGTGCTGAGAAATTAATTGAGAAATTAAAAAAGATTTGGTGCTTTTACTATATACAACATGCCAAAATAAAAAAAAAATAAAAATAAAAAAAACCTGTCTATTTTGTAGCATAACTGATAGGACAATGGATGTCACATTATCAGATCAGTAAACCTTTGTAATCTATTGTAAGGTTAAATAAATATCAGCAAATGCAAGACAAGCTGCAAAAAAAAAAAACTGGAAGAACTGCATAGATTCATAATAATCCTCACTACACAATACATTGTAATACATTATGATGTTACAATGCTGCCTTAAAAATAAACTTGCTCTTATTGATATTCACTCCCACACAACTACGGGGTTAGCTACCGACAACAAAAGCGCTTTATTTCTTGTGGTTTTTGGTTAGACATTACTAGGATGAGCTTCATTTGATTATAAGAGCACAGTGTTGAGACACAGGGCCACGGGGATGGAACCAACCGTCTCCTCAATGTAATAGATGTGTCACAGCATGCCTCAGAGCAGAACACATCATGGAGCTAATGACTGTAAAACACGCACCTTGCATGAGGCTTCTTTTCTGCACTTACAGAACAGATGAGGTCCTACCTTAAAGAAAAAAAAGAGAGACATCCTACAATCATTAACCTTTGACCTCCGTGTCTAATCTGACAGACATTTGAGAAATGATCCTCAGGCATAATCACCAGCTGACATGAATGTGTATACATGTTTCATGGTTTTAACGTGGCTGTAAAGAAGCCACATTTTTTTTAAATTTCAAACTGAGTGCATTATAAAACCTTACAAAAACCATTTATGACAACATTAGCTAAACAAAAAGTCAGATACACAACAAAGATCCACTATACATGCCACCTCTGACTCTAAACAATAGAGCTGTGATTTATTGTAAAAACCTGTGAGAGCTCATGTCAAAAGTCATGTATAGGAAAGATGAGCTAGAGTTATAAATAGATCCAGACTCACCTAAACTATCTTGCTGAGTGGCATCAGAGGGGAGATTAGGAAAACACAGTGTGTATTCAGGCTTGAGGGAATGCTGCTTGGCAAGGGCGTTGTTACTGCCTCGGCCAGACATGTAGACTAAAGACTACACACATCCAATCATTTTAATCAGCGTGACTTATGTGAACATTATTACTTTTTATACTAGCAGAGATAATTATTTCAATGCAGCATACCTTTAATTAAATGTACACTTTTATTTAGGGCTGCCCAAACCTGTGGTGTTATTGTTAGTGACTTTGTTGCTAGATTATGCAACACTTTAGACTTATAGTAATGATTACATTATTTAAAAATAAAGAGCCTAGCAATAAATATTTTTATAACAACTTTTTGTAACTTTTTAAACTGATTTTTTTGGTGACTGCTCTAGACTCAATACAGATCAGGTCACAGTGCTGGTTATAGAAGTTGAGAAAACAGGCTTCCCTGACTGAACACCAGTGTGTAAAACCTTGCCGACCTTGCAGAAGCCCATGTTTGATTAATCACTGATCATGATTGTTCCCAACCACCAATCACTGATCATTACTATTTTCCAATAACCAATCACTGATCATCAATATTAATAATGACCAATGACCAATCACTGATCATTATTATTCCCAATGACCAATCACTAATCACCAGTATTCCTAATGACCAATCACTGATCATTATTATTTCCCAATAACCAATCACTGATCATCAATATTCATAATGACCAATGACCAATCACTGATCATTATTATTCCCACTGACCAATCTGAATGCACTGTTCACAAAAAACAATCGCTGTATACCATTGTTGCCCAACAACCAATCACCGATCATTAGAGCTGTTAATTTTAGGTAGACTGCCGATTCAATTAGATTTTTAGGCTTTGTGATTTTCACACTATTGTTTACTGTCTTGATTTGTCTCAAGCAGCTATATTTCTTACAGGTTTTGGAGTATGAAAAACTATTAAAAGAATTCAATAAACATTGGAGCGCTGTGTAACTTGGGTTGTCGATTGTTTAAACATCATGCCTCATCCAAAGCAATATTTTTTTCTTGCCAATCTTCTGCTTCACATTCCAATCCAATGTGTGACTGTATTCCACCTAAGTGCTCATAAACTGAAAACAAGACATGATACTCTTCCAAAACAGAAGTATTTGAAGAATATGGAAGCGGCCTGTATTTCCTGAAAAAGCTAAGGAATTAATCAATTTTAGACCATTTAAAATGTTATAAATTTACCTAATAATTCATAAAGTGTACATGGTTTCTGTGTACAAAACTGGCACATTGACTGAATCGACCAACAAAAGATAGATTAAACTGCATAATCGATTTAATCACACAGCTGTACTGATCATCATTGTTCCAAAACACCAACAGCAATCCCTGATCACCATTTTCTTTTTATAACAAATGAACAATAATTCACATTTTTTAAATGTTCTGATAACACTCCATTGTGAGTGATTTCAGAACATACTCCTTCCTTCTTCCTTTATTAAGATTCAAATTCTCTGTGAAGTCATCTGGCAATTTCTAGCAACTTTTCAAGCTTGCATTAGCTCAAAAAGAAAAAAAAAATTGGCAACATCGGTCCAAACAGTGACCTTGCGAGGTCGAGTTAACATCCAAATAAAACTCTTCAGATGTTGTAATTTGCACCATTTGTAAATATTTTGGTTTTCTTGTGTAGCTACGCTCTAAAAAGGAAGGGTAAATAAAAGTGAATATGATCTATTTAAGTATAAACTGATAAACGACAAAACCGATCAAAGCAGATACAGGGATATTGGTAACACTTTGCGTCCATTTTGTTTCCATCAAAATGATCTGAGTGAATGCTAACGCTAAAATGACTGACTCATGCAAGAAAAACATAAACCCCACTTCTGATTATACTGCAGGGCCAAGATGTGACTGGGAACTTATGGTACACTGCACACACAATAAAACATCCATCAGTGTGGCAGAAAATAAAAACAGCAAAGAAATGTGACAAGATACAAGTTATTGGGAGAACTTAAAGAGACTGTAATGATCTAAGAAATCAATTAAGTGGAGAAAGAAATTCACCCTTGTCTGAGGTACAGTATCTTCAGAAACAGTCACACAGAATCTTCAATTTTACTCTTAAGACTTCTAACACTCACTCATTCACTATACCGCTTTATCCTGTATTCAGGGTCACGGTGACCTGAAGCCTATCCCAGGAGACTTAGGGCATGCCTGGACAGGGTGCCAAACCATCGCAGGGCACACACACACACACACACCCTCCGGGCAATTTGGGAACGTCAATTAACCTTACCTACATGTCTTTGGAATATGGGAGGAAACCGAAGTACCCGGAGGAAACCCACCAAGCACGGGGAGAACATGCAAACTCCATGCACGCAGAGACGGGAATCGAGCCTGGCCGGGAATCGAACCCGGACCCTGAAGGTGCAAGGCGACAGTGCTAACCACTACAC
>JAOVVB010209816.1:0-10734 GCA_028570985.1 Heterobranchus longifilis
GCACGCACGCACGCACGCACGCACGCACGCACGCACGCACGCACGCACGCACGCACACACACACACACACACAGACACACACACACACACACACACACACACACACACACACACACACACACAACTGGTCGCAGCATAAAGCTGGCAGATGACAGCTGTATAACCAGAGAGTGGCACTGGCTCATTACTGCATCATTCATCAGTGTGACATAATGAAGGAATGTTTGAAGAGCTGTTGATGATGTTGTGTTGGAGGATAGAAGGGCTGAATGCAGCTCCAACCACTTCCATCATCCCTCCTCTCACTAGTTTAATTGTGCTGGCTTTGCTAAAGAAAACATCCTAAAAGCTGCATTCTGTCTAAACCACATGACATCACTTCTGTCTTTTGTGATTGGTCGATCTCAATCTTGGTTGCAGAGCTTATTGGGTAGGTACAAAGCTTTTTTCAGACATGTAAATCATCTCATTTGTTTTTCCTCAAATTGATTGATTAATTTAATTGATTTAATAATGCCTTTAAATGCAAATGGAAGTTGCCATATTGGTCCCTACATTAAAAGTAGTTTAAAAGTTCTTATGTCTACTTGGGCTTGAAGGAGCACCTTTTAGTCAGAATTATCTGTGAGTTTTAGGAGAGAGAGGATGAATAAAAATGTGGTAAAATGTAGGAGAAGAAAGACACAAGGTGGTTTAAAAAGTTTGATACCAATGTCAATGAGTACAACCTCTTAATCTGACTTCAGTAAGACTTAAAGTGTAAGGGAACCGGTCTCCTTAGGATCCTCTCCTTATAGAGTAGTAATAAAATAGTAAAAGAGCGAGCTTTGTCACAGAACTCAAAGGCAAAACATATTTTTTAATTTCAAGGAAAGTTTAGCCAAAACAGCCAGAGAGACAACCTCAGTTTCCCAGCACCAGATCACAAAGTGGGGTTCATTAAGACATTCCTGCACATGTGGGATGGCTCGACTCATCTCAGCATTGACAGGAAGAAGAACATGAGATAAGACCAGGCACGGAAAGTACATGGAAGTCAAGAGCGAGAGATGGAGAGAGAGAGAGCAGGAGCAAAAACCTTTCACCTTCCATGATTCTTTTGCTGTACCGACGGCACTGTCAAACACCAGCAAGATGAACTACTACTTAGAGGGAAGAAGGGGGCAGGAAGGGAGCAGTGATGTCAAATGAGTGTGTCTTAAGTGGAAGGGGGAGGCGGGTAGTGTTTACATGGGCTCGGTGAAAGGGCTTTTCTGGTAGGCCTTGTTTGACATGGCCAGTATAACTAATGAATATGTTCTCTCTCTTTCAGTTTCCTCCTGTCTGTTTGTCTGTCTATCTTCTTCAAAAATCTCCTATCTTCATCTTGCCATCTCATGCACAATATCCCTCTCCCTCACTTCTCTCCTGTCCGTCTATCTAAATATCTGTCTTCTTCTTTTCTTTTTTGTGTTTCAGTTTGTACAAAGCGGCATCTGTTGAAAAGAGGCCTTTTAGCTTTTGGGGGTTTGTGGGGCCACGGTTGTTAATTGTGTGTTTACAGTGGCCCCTATATCCTGCCATCAAGCCTGAAAAAAGCCTATAGGGGAGACCTGAAAGCTCACACTGGCATCTGAAAGGCCATTTTAGTGAAAGAGCTTGAAACAATTATAGTGTCAGTGAAGTGCCTGGAAATTTGGGCCAGTTTCAGAGCACCAATCATTTGACTTGCAGCATGTTTTGACATTGGTGGTACTTAGTGAGGTTTGGACTGGAGCCCCATTGGTCAGTGCAGGTTTTTACAGGGGTTGCACCTAACAGCCAGCACCAGACCACAGGGGCAATATTTTCTTATACCTCATGTTTACTCTCATCTTACTTTAACTGCGTTACCAATGCCCCCTCAAACAACCCGTTCTCACTCCTAACTCCTCAAATACGGCAGCTTAGTCAGTGGTCCTGAACGTCTGATACTGACGCACCCGTTTAGCATCTGTATGAGACGCACCGGACTTTCAACTAATTCTAATGTAAACCCATCCACGTCAATATTAAATGCTCAGAGCAACTGCGGCACTGTTAGTTGACGTAGTATAAATAGCGACAAAGTCTGTGTACAAAGAGCATGGATGTAAATAGCGACAAAGTCTGCATGGTGAGGAGGTTGGGGTGGATGGATGGATGGATGGATGGGTGAAACCAAAGGTCAATGTTGACTTATTTTAACTTTCTTACTTACGTACTTAACTTAGCAAGTCTGTATGTGATGAGTTGGGAATAGGGCTGCACAATTCTGGTCAAAATGAGAATCACAATTTTTTTCCACTCAAAATTGAGATCACAATCTTCTCCCACAATTCTTAGGGACACCATTTTTTAAAGAAAAAAATGTTTATTGCAGTCCATATTGTCTTCATGCAGACAGTACAAGCAATATGATCATCAGCTAAAGGATAACCTGTCTATCAGTAGATGTTTTCCAATTAAAATGATGCAATGTCACATCATTTTGGTCCATTATTATTATTATTATTATTATTATTATTATTAGCACTCATTCTAAATATGCAACTCCCCAAAACAAATATGGCCGAATCGTTGTCCTTCAGAAATGAGATTGTGTACATACCTGAATCGAGATCACAATCTTTTAACAATTCATCGTGCAGCCCTAGTTGGGAGTGAGAATGTGTTGCCTCAAACCATCCAATAATGCATTATATTATGAAAAGCAGCCTTTTCTTCCCAGCCAGAATCTTCTTTCTTTTTTTTTTTTTACTTTGGTCACTCTCCTTTCCACAGACAGATGGGACAGGTTGATAGAAAAACAGCTCATTACATCAGGATCACCAGTCTCTGTCTCTAAGTATTTAGTATTCTGAGAAAGAAGACAAAGACAACAAAACATGAGAGAATCAAGAACACAAAGCTATTAAGATGAAGTAGTATGATACTGAATCAAGAGTGTGAGATAGAGATAGCGAAACAAAGAGAGAGTACCTCAGTTGACTCGCTCACATGCCTGACATTTCCAAAGGATAGACACAAGTGATGATAAAGTATACCAACATACTAGAAAGAAGGATTGCAAAGCTACTGCAATCTCACCAAATAATTGTTATAAAAAAATCACAGACGCACAGACAATGTAATGAAGATTAGCTCACAGTAAAGGAAATGTCTATGATATACATTTTGTTACCTAGATTCCTGTAATCTTTGCTGGTTTTAAATCAGATAATCTAATACAGTAATAATATAACAAAGCGAGGAGCATTGATGAATTAAACATTCTGCTCAGCTGTGGCTTTTCTTTTTGTCTCTCTCCTTTTTTATCTCTCTCCCACTGTCTTTCACACGCACGCACACACACACACGCACGCACACACACACACACACACACACACACACACATGCACGCACGCACGCATTCACGTACACGCACACACACACAGCAGTAGCCAGGGATCCCAGGTGCAGGATGGATGTGAAAGGCTTTGTGTTTTGTCAACAGCACAGCAGCACCTCACATGACTATCCAGTGGGCTCACATAGGGAGGACAGGGCAAAGAAAGTGGAAGATGAGAAGAGAAAAAGAGGTGGGGTATAAGAAGATAGGGGAGGCTGCTTGGGAGATTTGAGAATAAAGTGGAGGGGAAAAAAAGACATGAAAACAATGTGAGTAGGTTTAAGGTGGAAGAAAAGGGGTGTATGCAGGAGAGAGGCAGAGAAGGGCTAAAGAAAAAGATATAGGACAAAGAACAAAAGGGGAGAGAGAGGTTGGCATCGAGTGAGACACAAAGTGAGTGAATATTCGGGAGCAGGATGGAGTAAGTAATGGGAGGGAGGGGGACAGAGTGAGAGAAAGGGTGGAAAAGGCCAGTGGCCTCTGCTCTGTCCCCTCTGTGTGCTGCTAAACTGCCCACCAGTTCCCCGCAGCTCTGTCACTTCTTGTTTGTTAATCCCCCTTTCTTCTCCCCCCTCCTACTCTTCCTGGCTCCCTTTCTCTCAAATCGCTCAATTGTTAATGTGACCCCTTTAAACCCCACCGTCCCTCTCTTGCAGTATTGTCAACACATTATCAGTGTGTACAAGGGAGACATTTAGAAAGGGAAGTGCTTGATGACAAATAACTTGTTTGAAAGAATCTGCCGAAGTTATTTTTGTATTGATAGTTTATCTTGTGCAAATGAAATATAGTGAATTATTTTGTTGTTTTTTTTGTTTCTGTTAAGATGTGGAAGGACTGCTTTACACGAGGCACGCTGTATCATTTTAATACTGCATACACGTCCTCACTGATGAAAGAAAGGCAAACAAAACTTTGTACTATCAATGAAAGCTGTCGGTTAGAAAACAAATTGCCTGTGCCATTTATCACATTTATCACAGTCAACATGAATGAGATGAATGAACACAGCACCTCATGCATTGGACAGCATTTGCTCCTTGATTGTAACACAAAGGAGAAATATCAAATATGAGAATATAATTGGCATGCTGCAGTATTTTATCATTGTAATAGCATTAGTTGTGACTTTCCTTTCTTTGAGTCACTGAAGTCAATGTCACTTAAAGTTGTGGTACAGTTTTGTGGATATAAATTCATGAATGTCAAACAATACAAGTGCACATTGACAACAAAGCACATAAGATAATTGTGACAGTGACATAAATCAAGAGAGAAATATACATTTGTGAAGCACATGTGTATATGTGCATACATATTTTGGCTTATGTGTGTAGTAATGCGAGTGTGTATTTGCGTCTGTAGTTTCAGTCCATTAGGGGGCTTTAAGCATTTATCCCTAGAGGAAGTTCTTTGATGTTTTGTGAAAGACAGCTGAGCTCAGATGAAAGAGAAGATACCACCCATTATGTGATGTTTGACTGACAGCGCACAACCACCCTGAAAAAAATGGAACACATTTTCAAGTTTCCATATAATCCAATTTGTAAAGATTCCACCAAATAAGGCTTATGCTAGCTAGTTAGCTTTTAGCATATATTTCATAAAGGAATATGATATCAAAGACAATAGAGATGAACACCACAGCTTCACGAGGCAGCACTTTGTCTTTGGTTAATTATATTTTTAATGGGGATATCAGACCAGCATAGGGCCTTGCCTTAATTTCTTATGGCACTTCATTATAATTTTCCAACAAAATAATAGATAGTAAAGTAATTGTACTTCAGTGCATAGAAGGTGCAAAAGGAGGAGTTGCTCAGGATTAACAACACTAAATCAAAAAGATTAAAGTTGACTTTAAAGCTTAAACTGAAACTCGAGTATTTCAGGTAATAAAAAAATCTCAATATAAATTCCCTGCCTCTGAGCTTTGTTTCATAATGGAACTATTATGCGGCAGACATTAAAGCTGTCGCACCAAAAGCTGTTGCCGTGATTGACTACATGAGCTAAGAATGGAGAATAGAGTGTGAAAAGATGTGCAATTAATAACACCAGAAAATGCCAGAGTTTTACACCCCATTTACACCTGGTATTAAAATGTGATCTGTATCAGGATATGTTATGTGGATAATAAACTATCCAATTGTCCCTTTGTGTTTACATCTGGTATTTTTAATTCATTCTCTTTCTCCTCATTGAGATCGGATCTCTGTCCTCAGTGGTATTTGCGGGTCAGATCTTGTACGGATTGCGTTTATACCTAAGATCTGGACACAATGTGAGCCAGACTTCCTCCCGATGTGTTCAGGCAGATCTGATCACAATGACGTGTTTACACTTTGCATTAACATGCATTTTTCCTTATCCAGATAACATATCTGGATACAGATCACATTTTAATACCAGGGGTAAATGGGGTCTTGGACAATTTGAAAGTGGCCATGCTACCACACTAGTACTGGGTCCCAGTAGCCATAAAGGGGTTTTAGCTATGGCTAGCCCAATTGTGTCTTTTATGCTTCACACATCTCGAAGACTATATGGTGAAAAACCTTAATACTTTTGTTGCACTTGAGGACAATCCAGCATTACACCCCCAACACATAGAAGTGGCCAGTAGTTTCCCACTACAGAGCCATCTTCTTTCTGCAAGAGTTAAAGATTTTCTTTGCTTGAAAAATGTACGGTAGTTTCTGACCTATAGGAAACTCGATGCTGCTTTTGTGCGTTCAATTTGTAAGGTGACCTCAATCACTTACTGTATGTTAACATTTGCAAAGAGAAATAAATGTACATAATTGGTTAATACATTCTGACTGTGCCCTTTCACACAAACTGTACGGTCTGTGTGTTTATTGATTCTCTTTGTTTGTGAGAAGCATCTGCTTAAAAACGAAAACCTGAACTCGAGAACGAGAGGTTGAAAGAGTAGTAGGAGAGCAGATTTTTTATCTGCTAGTAGTTTATTTCAGAGAGGAAGGACTCGTGCTTATTTTGGACCATCTCCGCATGCAGCTGTTAAGCATCTGGTCTCAATGATCATGCAGGAATGAATGAAAATCTTAAAAGCCATGAAGGAAAGACACTTCCGTGATCCTTTTTTCCCTCAAGTGACAAACAGGTGCCCTTTTGAAATAGGATAAGTATGGAATACAACAGCTGTATCAGTTGTAAGAGTAGAAAAAAACTGCTGTGACAGTGTCAGGTGTTTGATCTCATAGTTGTTTTCTTTTGTTTCTCAAATTTTCTCTTTTTATTCTCATTTTATATTATTCACATTCACGTTTTTTAGTGGATTCACTATAATAACTTAGATTATGTTTCAGTTTAGTCAGCCGGCTCATTTGAAATGAATTTATCATGTGAATAGAGAATGCACAGCAGGCTTATACCAGCACAGCAGAGATTGGGGGAGTAAAGATATTAAACGTCTCCCCCAGGGCAACTTACAAACCTACAAGTGGATGCTGAGGCGTATGCTGACTGTGCTCATGAAATAAACTATGAACAGCAAAGGCAGCAGCAGAATCACAGTAGTAAAATCGCATGAACTACAGCATTAAATAGCCACAATGCACGTGTTAAAGAACACAATTATTTTACAATTAAAAATGCAAAAAACGGACACAATAAAAATGTTTAAGTAGTACAGGCTTGCTCATGAAATGCTACATGAACAGCAACAGCAGCAAGTGTTTGCAGTGTTATACAGCAGGGATTACAAATAAGCAGTGCATCAGAGCAAAGTGAGGCAACAGAGTGGGGTCAGAGTGCTTTATTGCAAAGTAGAGTATATCAAAGCAACGCACCTTGAATGTCTGCCCAAACTCGTTCACAGGCTTTTCTTTTTTTGAATATGTTGGAGCATGTTTTACTGAATATCACATACATGATATATCTAGGAACAAAGTAATCCAGCGCACACCAGGAGTATTCAGATATACCTTTTTAAATTTAATGCATGTAAAATGGAGTGAACAATGCATTTCACATTGTGGCTTCCTCAGGTTCGTTCTGGGTCAGGGTTGAGATGAGAAGGGATGAGAAGCACGGCTGTGTGCGGGGCACCCACTGATTCACTGGATATATCTACTTGCTCTTTATGACATAAAACCGTTTTTTCTTAAACCTAACAGAACTTGTTTTTTTACACCCACTACAGTTCACAGATAATGAAAGCCCTAAGTATGTAAGTGTTACTGCAAAGATATTATCAGTATACATCTTGTCTAAACACCCTCTAGTAGCATGTGCCCAAACATTTAATGGCACTAATAATGCAATCCCTGACCCAGGCAATGTTAGTGCTTTTTCCTCTGTAAAAATGTATTATTAATCTATGATTCATGCGTGTGGTTTCAACTTGTTTTTCCTGTCTCTCTCCCAACTAAATGTGTCCTATTTTCTCATTTTGCCTGTTTTATAGGCAATATATTGGACAGTATGCTGCTAAAAGCATCCAGTAAGGAGGCAGTGGAGAGTGGGAAGGAGACTAGCGGCAGCACAGCTCCTGCTTCATCCTCCCAAAGACTACTGTGGTGTCACTGTTATCACCACTGCCCCGAAGATTCAACCAATAATACATGCAGGTACGTAGGGAGTGGAGGAACAACACATACATGTGCTTATGTGCAATTAAACACACACAAACACTGATATCCACACTAGGGCTGCACAATATATCTTTTTTTTTTATCATCATCACAACTTTCGCAATAAACACATCGCGAAAGACTGCGACATATCGTGAAAGACACTCAGGGATTTTTTTAGTTAGTTGAAAGAGAGTATAGGTAGAAAACTGCTCTTTAAATTGTAACTATTGTTTTTTTCTTTTAATTGTGTCTTTTGTGTTCAGTTCAATGGTCAATTTGTTCAATGAAGTAACTTCCTTTCAGTTTTTTTTAATTCAACAAGCAATTTGTTGTATTTTAGCAGTTTACTGAAAGCTGCAGAAAGGCAGAACTGTTTATTTATAGCAAGTAATATCATTATCACAATATTCAACAATGGTGCATATTTTCCTCATATCGTGCCCTAATCCGTGCATATATTCACACAGTATTACATTGCTGCCCACCATCTCAACTGTGCTGAAGTCTGATAATAATAATAATAAAGGCACTATAGGTTTGGTAGGCATTTGAACACAAACAGTACTGATGCATTCACAGACAGTGTTGACGATACATTTGACATAACATGATGTTAGTGGTTGCTTTACTTACTGTAGCTGAACCTTATTTTCCAGGACGGATGGCTACTGTTTCACCATGGTGGAGGAGGAAGGAGGGGTACCGGTCCAGACTGCGGGATGCCTCGGGCTGGTCGGATCAGAATTTCAGTGTAGGGTGAGTAGATGCCTGTAACATTACAATCCACACAACAGCTCCCTTTTGCAGCCATTTCCTTAGCAGCCTCTATCTCACATCTTGATCTTAACAACCTAATTTAGGTGGAAAGAATCATGAGGGTAAGTGAATGAAGCAGGAAATTCGGACTATATACATTATACGCTATTTATTTGACCAAATGAATATTAGAGCTGTAACTAACAAATTGTTTTCATTGTTGATTAATCTCTTGATTGATTTTGTTTTGATTAACTGATAAATATTAGAATAATGAAAAGTGTACATCACTCTCACCCAAACTGAACTGAACTGAGCTGTCTCTGGGTCTTGACACACACATGTGCACACACACACTCTCTCCCATGCACGTGTGCACACACATGCACACATACACACACATGCACATACATACACACATACTTCAATTCTGCCCATTGCACATTTGCACACTCTTGCACTTTAACTGTATTTCTATCTGTATGTACTTAATGACACTGTATTGTATTGTCTTGTTCTGTTTTTGTTTGTCTCAGTTATGTGTGGACATCATCTTGCAAGACAAATTCCTTGTACATTGTACTTGGCAAATAAATTCTGATTCAATTTCCCAGAGACAAATGTAACATCTTGAAACTCCTGTTTTGAACCAAAAGATTTGTGATATACTACAACACAAAACAGAGAAAATACAATTTAACGATTTATTAATTGTCAAAATTGGTGATTATCTCTGCCGATCGACTAATCCGTTTATTATTCAAGCACTAACTTAAATCAACACCTGAAGACAGAAATATTTTTTTTAAAAAGGAAAAAAAAAAAAAAATCACTTTTCTTTTCTTCCAGGACACGGGGAACTCTCGACACAGGAGATCGCTGGAGTGCTGTACAGACCAAGATTACTGTAACAAAAACCTGCATCCTACACTGCCACCGCTCAAACCACCCCGTGAGTTTATTTACCTCTCTGCTCTCATCCCTCCACAACTCTTCCTTGCCCGTGAAACACAAGAAAGATTTTTAAGAGCCACTTGTTCTCCAGATGGCAGGTGACAGTGTGGCAATGATATAGACAGGGTCAAGAACTGTGACTGATGGTGTTACAGCACACATGATTCAGAGATAGCGATATCATGACATTGTCAGAGAGTCAAAGACTGCTTAAGTAGGGGAGACAGCCAGAGTTACTGTCAAACTGTCCTGGAGCTCGCCAGAGCTGCCGGGTGTCGAGAGGAGGTTTCTACTGTGTACAACACTATACTCGATGTGCGAGTGTGTGAGTGTTTTTGTGTATTTGCGAGACAGTAAGCCTAGATTCCCAGGGAAATCACAAGCCCCAGCAGACACCGAGGGCAGTCATCAATCTGAAACCCTATCATAGGGGATCAGGAAGAGAATTCATCGACTAGGCTGAGGGCTTCCTCTCACTGTTGACTGGGGCCTTGAGGGAAAAGACTGTGTGCCAGAAGAAAATGAAAAATTGATGAGTGAAATATGATTTGTACTTGATTCACTGTACAGCGGCTCTTTCAAGTGACTTGTAAGGATGAGTGATTTTTTGGTATATTTCCTCCTCATGTTTTTTTTTTTCTTTCTATTATGGATATTCGAGGTTTTGATTTTTCTGCTTTTTAAGTTTCTTGAACAGAAAATGATTCCAAGCATTTTTCTCAAGAATGTCCAGTTGTTAGACATACTTGTGAATCATTGAGAGGGAAAATACTTTCTTTGTCTTTTTATCTATCTATCTATCTATCTATCTATCTATCTATCTATCGATCTATCTATCTATCTATCTATCTATCTATCTGTCGTATTTGTCTATACCTATACACTGTTTCAATATTTCTATCTATCCATCCATCTATCCATCTATCTATCTACTGTATTTGTCTATACCTATACACTGTTTTTATCTATCTATCTATCTATCTATCTATCTATCTATCTATCTATCTATCTATCTATCTATCTATCTATCTATCT
>JAOVVB010209827.1:0-10734 GCA_028570985.1 Heterobranchus longifilis
AGGGCACTTTTATTGTAAAGAATTTCTAGGAAATTAAATGTGTTTTCTACCGCTCCATTCACGGCGGGGGTGTTTTCTGCACAGAGCACCGACGCATCACGGACAGTACAATCCTCTCTCTGTGACATGAAGAATGCTTTTTAAAATACAAACACAGCCCAAAATACACGGCTGTAGCCCCAAAAGGCTCGACCGAGGGGTCTCTGACTGATGATTGGAATCTCCATCTTTCAGGGGGGTGGCCCTAAATAGATTTGAACCAATGTGTTTTTTTCAGAAAGAATAATCGACTGTCATTTTTGGCCAATTTTGACAGCGCTACACATTATAAACTCAATGTTTCTTTTTGTAATTTTCACACTTACAGAGGCACGTCATCGCACAGGCAACCACGAAGACGCGTTGAATCTGAAGGTGGAACTTGATGCGAAACTTCAAAGTCCTCACAGTACAGATGCATTAACCCCGGAGTCTCTAAACCAGAGTCGCGTGCCCGGTTACTTCCACTACTGCACCGGATTCACCTACGAGCAGTTCAACAGCCTGTGCGGGGTTTTCAAAATAACAAATGATCCCGTTGCCCCGCAAACACAGATCCGTCTCGCGTACAAATCTGCGGACGCCGAGATCCAAAAAATGCCCTTGCGTAGTCAGTTTTTACTCACACTAATAAAACTGAGACAAAATCTGGACGACAAAGATTTAGCATTCCGATTTCACGTCCCTTTGCAGAGTGTCGGCGCGCTGATAAACTCCTGGGTAGACTACATGGACGACGCACTGGGCCAGCTGTCCATTTGGCCGCACAGAGACGTGATTTCACAGAACATGCCTGCGAACTTTAAACAGGACTTCCCAAATACATTCGCGATAGTGGCCTGCACAGAACTGAAGACGCAGAGACACGCCTACTGCAACACGCTGAAGTCTCTCGTCGTCTGCGACCCACGGGGGGCAGTTATGTACGCGTCTGCCCTTTTCGCCGGGTCGGTCTCCGACAAAGAGATCTTCAATCAGTGTAATATCGTGGAGATACTGCAGGGTTGCATCCAGTGCGGCTACCTTAAAGTTGGAGATGGATTGATGGCCGACGAGACTTTCCGGATTGAGAAAGAAGTGGAGGAGATTGGTCTCAAACTGAACATCCCACCTTTCAGCAGGTCCAACCGTCAGACGGCAGACGTTGAGATGACCCAAACAATCGCCAAGCACAGAGTTCGTGCGGAGAGAGCAATTGCCAAAATCAAAAAATTCAAGATCGTTTCTGGCAGAATCCCAATTTCCCATCTTGAAAACCTGAATCAGATATGGTACGTGGTGAGCATGCTGTCTAACTTCCAGCCACACGTCATCGAAGACAAGTGAAAATGAGAGGATTTCCCTCAGTTAGGCCTGTCACGATAAATACTTCTGTTGGACGATATATTGTCCCAGAAATATATTGCGATTAAGGCGGGACGATATGCTTTTCTATGTATTGCAATTCTTAAGTATTGCGATTCTTGTTTACTTTTTTAGCTCTAGACCACTGGTTCCCAACCTTTTTCCTTAAGGGACCCTTTTTCTATCATTGAGTAAACTGACGACCCCTGACTAAAGCCAGAGATATACTTATTTTTAATTACGCGAAAGCATGACGCTGCCTCGCGTATCCTGCGTCCGTTTTGTCCGTTCATTGTGTACGTACTCAGAAATTAATGAGACGCGATGTCTACGTGAACGAGTAGTTAAATAGCAAGTATATCTCCAGCTTTAGTGACATATTTTATGGATATTTCATATTATATTCATATTAACCCAAACAGTGAACACAATAACTGCAGGAAGTTTGCAGACTTGCAGATTTTGAGCAGACTATTTCCTGTGAATAGAGGTTTTCCTGTTATTTCTAGGAACTTTTAATACAATTCTCTGAATTATGTTTTTTTTTAACAATCATACATACTTAATAGTGCCCTTATCTTGTGAGTTTATAGTTTGAATAATATTCCAAACTCTAAAAATAACAATTTAATTTAGTTTTCTTCACAGAAATGAATGAAATGCGGAGATATGGGTCAACTGTATATATATTTTTTAAAAGGTGTCTTACACCCCTTGAAATCCCAGGTTGGGAACCACTGCTCTAGACCACTGGTTCCCAACCTGGGGGTTGCCCGGTTACTAAGGGTCGCCAAAGCTTCACGGGGGGGTCGCGAGGTCTTCTTGATTTTAATTTGTGTAAGACAACTTATATATATATATACTTCACTTCTGTGAAGAAAACTAAATGAAATGTCATTTTTAAAGTTTCCTCCGACACGTGAAGTCGCCAACTGCTTCTTTTCACCTGACAGTGAGGAGTTTCACTGGCAGGACGTAGCACGTGGGAGGATCACACTAATTCCCTCCCCCCCAAACAGGCGCCCCGATCGACCAGAGGAGGCGCTGGTGCAGCGACCAGGACACATACCCCTATCCCACCCTCAGACACGGCCAATTGTCCCTGTATGGACACCCGACCAAACACGGGGGATCGAACCTGCGACCCTCGTGTTGGTAGGCATGGAATATTACCACTACGCTACCCGGGCGCACACGTTTGTGTAGTTAAACACAAGAATATCTCCGGCTTTAGTCGGGGGTCGTCGGTTTACTCAATGATAGAAAAGGGGTAAAAAGTTTGGGAACCACTGCTCGAGACCATGGGAACAAGTTGAATCATACACTTCTAGAGACACGTACATTGGAAAATCTCTAAATTGATACAGTAAAAATGCTTGATTTTGTGTCTGTAGTCAGAGACGTCCTCAACTGAAATCTATCAGCTATTTCCTGCTTTCTCGATTTGGCTGTTTTTCTTGACGTCACGTTACTCACAGACTACAACAATAAAAGAAGTAACTTCCTCCTGCCTCCGCACTGACTGAAATTAAACACCTGAATCCATTCAGGCATTAAAAAATCGACTTTAAAAATGGTGATAAATTGCAATAAACAATATTATTGTCATTTTATGCCACTGATATAATGATAATGTAATAGCATAATAATGCAAGTGTAAACTTTCAAAGAGCAATGGACTTTTCATTCTTAAGAATAAGCTCAATAAAAAATATCCTAAATAAATAAAGCAGAAATAAAATAAAACCATACAACCAAAACATGAAATGGACATTTGGGCTCTGTTTACAAAAACTGCATTTAAGTAAATATTAAACATTTGGCACAGGGGTATACAGAGTCATTACTGCCAATCCAGCTCACAAAAAGTGCAATAAGCTATAAGTTAGATATAAGTAACAACAATAAGTTGCCACTGTTTTTAAACAAAGTTGTCTGCGTGTTAACGGTAATGATCTCTCCTCTCTCATTATTCGGCTGAAACCCCAAAATGTTCCGACACCGGAGCTGTGGAGCTTTAAAACTAAAGTCTGCATCCAAGTCTTATAATGGTCAGGAATCATGTTGGCTAAAATGTTCTTATGTAAACAAACACGCAGATAAACATACGATTATGGATATGTCGATAACGTAATCATTGTGACAGGCCTACCCTCAATGCATTTCACTGGTTTAAATAAAGGGTGATGGCGATGAAAAAGTAAGAAATGGTTGATCAAAATGTCGACTTCTGTTCATTAAATTGTTTATGTGAATTTTGAGACGTACTTGCCGTGTTTAGATCACATTTTCATCTACCTCTTCGTTCTAATCTTGTGTGAAACAGGGCTGCACAATACATCGTTTTTCTTTCATCACAATATCAACTTGTGCCATAAACACATCGCAAAAGACTCAGGGATTTTGTTTTTAATAGTTAAGAGAGTAGTAGTAGTTCAGTAGAAAACTGCACTTTTAAATGTAACGATCATTCTTTTTTGGTGCCTGTTGTGTTCACTTCAAAATGTATTCTTTTTCAATAAAAGAATATTGAAAATAATTTCTGTTATTCTTTTTTTTTTAATCCAATAAGTAATTTGTTGTATTTTCGTAGTGTACTGAAAGCAGAAGAAAGGCAGAACAATACAGTTTTAATATCTATTTATTGATTTATTTAAGTAATATCATTAACGCGTTTTTTTTCCTCATATCATGCAGCCCTAATTTGAAATACTATTAGCAATTACTTGTACTTATTGTTCTACATGTAACTGGAATTAATTGTGCATACAAATAAACAGACTATCTTAACCCAGTCAAGTACTTTTCATTTACCTGCAGCGGTGGAAGTACTGGGATCCTTTACTTTAGTAAAAGTAGCAATACCACAGTGCAGAAATACTCCGTAAGTTACAAGTAAAGGTCCTGCATTCAAACGTCAAAAGTAGAAAACTATTAAAAGCTAAAGAATACTTCGCTAAAAGTAACATTAATGGATAAATGGTTGAAATATTTAGCTAAAAATAACAATTGATAAATGGTTGAAACAGTTAAAAATAACGTTAACAGATAAATGGTTGAAATAGTTGGCTAAAAATAACATTAATGGTTAAATTGTTGAAATAGCTAAAAGTAACATTCATTGATAAATGGTTGAAATATTTAGTTAAAAGTAACGTTAATGGATAAATTGTTGAAATAGCTAAAAATAACTTTAATTGATAAATGGTTGAAATATTTAGCTAAAAGTAACATTAATTTATAAATGGTTGAAATATTTAGCTAAAAGTAACGTTAATTTATAAATGGTTGAAATATTTAGCTAACACCACGTCAGACACAAATGCTGGGAACCACTGCTGCAGGAAACAGCCATACCTCATGAGTGGTAGCAGCTTGTGCCTTCTCTCGTGCAAAGACGTGGTCATCCGGAGTGAGCAGGGTGGCCAGATCATAGCGGTGGTTCTGGTAAGCCGAGCCTGGCTTCCTCGAGTCCACTGCCTCCAGATCCCTGCAGTACTGTAATGCCTGCTCCCACGTCTTGTTCTTCTTCACCAGAACCAGCCTCTCATTGTAACACATGTAATTCTGTTTTGTGTCACAGTGGGCGCTCTGCCATTTTTCTGTACCCTGTTTCTTAAAAGCACAGTTCTCTCCAACTCCTGGATCACCTGCAAGAAGTAGGAGAAGTGGGGGCTCTTGACTGGATTCACATTACAAATACATTAGTTCTCGTCAGCATGTTTTTCCTAGGCTATATGTTTCTGTGCAGTTTTAATGTGAAGCGATGGGGAAAGAAAGAGGAGAGGAAACCAGGAGAGAGAGATGAGGACTGCAACAATGGTCCCCAGCTGGATGACATTAAGACTGCATGTTAACTAGTGTTCACTAATTGCATGGGCTTCGTTGTGGGACATATAATGGCTCAGACAAGGTCCAAAATTAACACCATTTACTCGTCAAATGCTAGTAAAATATGCAAGTGGATAGTAGATAGTAGATAGTAGATAGTAGAAAAAAGGATCAGTATGAGGTCAGGGTAGATAATTAAGGTGAGAAAAAAGGGCGTAGCCTAGGCTACTACAGAGTCGACAAGACAAAAACACATAAAACACACAATGTCGACTGATGTTTCATCCAGTGGTTTTATCTGTTTCATACTTAATGCAGGAAATTCACACATCATCTGCAGCTGTTGACGTTGTTGCGGCTGTTTGTTTGTTCTCAGAGAGAAAGTGGAAAACTTGGACAAGAAGAAACTGTGTCAAGAATTTGTCAGTTACTGATCGGTGCATGCATGTTTTTGGGTCATTTTAAGAATCAGTAGGCTCGGGGGGATTTTTTTTCTTTTAGCTTACGTTACTTTTTTGGACAATGCACATTTATTTCTTCTTTATTGACATTGCATTGTACAGTATGTTCTTATTCTCCTTATTGTGCAAATAAAACTCTCAAAACCTTCTCATTTGTTAGTTCACATTTCTTGGTGCAAGTTCTTTTTTCACAAATGATGCTGTTAAAAACTGGCGGGGACATGTCCCCGGCGTCCCCAGTGTAAATTTCACCTGGTTGACATAATGTATTATACGTTCAGCATCCATAATGTTTTATACCTTCATGTCACAGTGACAGTGACAACTTTGTTTTGTAGCAGATTTGATTTGCCGAGCTTGAGACATTTAGTTTAAGACCGAGCTGCAGAACAACTTTTATAATGTCACTTTGTCACTTTGTCACTTTGGCATAAAACATTATGAATACATTATGTCCACCACTTATAATACTTTATAAACCTCATTATAAGTTGTCATGCATAAACATTTATAAAGAGTTTTATAATGCCTTATGAATGTGCTTATAATGCATTATGTATAACCTGTTACCAATGAAACATCCTGCAGCATCGCAGGTCAGACAGTTAATAACAAACTTTGATGCCTTCTGCCAAAAAAATGTCTTTTTTTTGAGACATTTTTGCATAATATGACATTATTGGGTGTTTTCTACTCTGATTGATGTGCTGAAATTTGTATGAAAGACTTTGAGCAAACTAGCACCAAATGAGTCATCTCTACCTGGTGTTTAAAGGAGAAGGGAGAAGAGCCGGAGGCACGATTTGCTGAATAGTGTGTGTCTGGCTTCATAACAAAGCTCTCATCTGAATTTATAATTGTTTCCTGGCTGAACTTCACAGTGTTCCATGTTTCACATGGAGTGTGTGTGTGTGGGGGGGCAAATCTGCTGGAGGCTCTGGGGGTCCAATAGATAGTATGCTTTAGGGTATGGCGACACAGCGACCTGTCACTCAGGATAGAGGCTTTTAGCGATGTGTATCCAAAGAAGTACAGTATAATGTGTTGGGGTGTTGTCAGTGTTTTCACCTAAAAATGTCTTGTTCAGCGTTCAGTTGCATCTTACTAAACAAGCTAGCTGGTCACTTAAGAGAAAGTTTGACAATTTGCCTCCGGATGACGGCCGTCAGTCGGTTGAAAATCTACAAAGTTTCCCTCTTTAGCGCAGCACCATTGAAACAACACTGTCTTAGCGTCATCCTCCCCAGCTCCACCCACTCGTCCAAATATGGTCACTACTGGCTCAAAAAAACAAAACAAGATGGCAACGGCCAAATGCCAAAACCAAGGCTTCAAAACTGTAGTCCACAAAACAATGGGTGACGTCACGGTGGCTACGTCCATTATTTCTTATCAAAGCTTCAGAGACTCTACGGTGGTGGAGACCTCACAACTTTTCCAGAGTTCAAATTCACAGGTGAGTCAAGTTAATCAACTACTGGTCGACCTTTACAACTTGTAGTTGTGCATGGCACACTTCCTGTTGTCGTAGGTGCAGATTTCACAGTCAATGTTAATAAAGTAAAAACATGAATGTAGCAGCGGCCTTTTATTTTGATGAAATTAAAGAAAAGTTCACCATAAATTGTTGCATTAAAATTCACCAGAATGCAGAAAATGAAGTGTTTAATGCTCGACATTTCCTGGGGGAGGATCTGCAAATCAAAGGAAGAAATGATGATATAGTTTTTGTTTTGTGAATGCAATGCGCTTCCGTACAAAGACCCCCGTTTCATATGCCCAATTCAGAAGCTGGGTTTTTTTTTTGCCCATACTTTTTTCATCCTTATTGATTATCTTACTGTGGTAACCTCTGGATAACCTACATCACTGCTTTTTGCTACGGCTGAGTGGACGTTTCCTTTTGTAAAACACGGAAAAGATGGAGTCTGCATTTAACAGCTCACAGCTACTGCAATTTCTTGTGGATATTCATGCCCCCCAGAGGTTGATTCTTAATATTTTTTAATGACAGCCTGACCAGTCTTGTAACACCACCATCAGGCCAAATTTCCCTCTGATACACAAGAAATATTGATATCTGATGGTAGACTGCCAGAGTATTTACTTCATGCCTCCAGGGAAAATGCTGTGATTTGAATCTGGTGGTGATATTTTACGGAGCTCTTGTTGTCTGGATGCTTTTATCAGGTTTCAGAAAACGTTAAATCTGAATATTCTGTGACATTAAGATCAAACACACACTGAGTTAATATTTCTACTTTGTGTTTTTCAGAGCCCAAGTTGGAAGAAGTTTCCCAGAAGTGAACATCAGCACTTTGCATTTGAACTTTTCTAATGTCGCCTTTTCCCTGTACATCTGTGTGTTAACAGTCTGCTTAATGTCAACGTTACAACAAACCATTGCCTCTAGCTTTGTGTGTGGCAGTAGAGCTGTTTCAGTAGCTAGATATTTCATGGCAATGGAAGCTAAAGCTCTAGATGTACATTTTGGCAGACTTAGCTGTGAAATAAGCTTTGTGTAGACTGATCCATGGCTGAGCTGAATGTGAATAAAAACACAATTCCACTTCCTGTTTGTCGTATGCATGGTTCTTTCTGCTGCCGTCCGGGACAGTGGGACATCAACGTCGTATACACATACATGCATACAAATAAAAACGATAACAACCGAGGTAAATTGGAAGTGTGTAAGGATTGACCAGTGCCTAATAGAATAACAATTAAAGTTAGATAAATAAGTAAGCTAAAAAACAAGAAATAATGTGCATGATATTGAAAATATTGGCAGTGATATTGAAAAAGTCATGAAAGTAGTATTCCATGTGATATTGAAAGTAACATTGCACATGACATTGAAAGTAATGCACATATTGAACATCAATATTGGTTTTCACAAACTGAACTGTGTGTGTTATGTATACTGTATGTACATAAATATATGTATAGTATATATACGTGTGTGTGTATATATATATATGTATGTAAATAACATGCATGTTTCTATGTTTCAAGGTAGTTAAAACCTTTACCTTTGACCTTCAGTAATTGTGTATTGTTTTCTCTTAATTTTTTTGAATTATTCTCGCATGAACTTCAAACATTTGCCCAGTAAATTCTTAAGCAAACTTGTCAGTTTGCTTCCAGGTTTCTTCTAAACCTTGAGACCCAGTCCCTTTTTCCACAAAATACCACAAAAACCAGAAAGACATGTCTTTGGCGGTGAAGAGTAAAAAAGCAGAGGACAGCGCCCGTGGTCGTACCTCTGACCCGAGGGTCGGAGAAGAAGCGATTCAATTCGTTTGAGTTCAGAAGGAACCACTGAGCTAAACCTCTACCGTCAACACCGGAAACATAAGCACCTTATGAAGCTGAGAATGAGGAACTAGGGTTCAACAGAAATCATAACTTGGTCCTAAAGTGTACAACAGTCCAAATGAAACTCTGTTTGCGTGAGTTTATATATAAAAGTTATTCAATATGTCTCTAAGCTGTTAAAAGACGGTGTGTATTATTATTTTAGATTGTACTATGTCGGCTACTACTACACATCTTGCGTTCATCGTGGGATAAGTGCGCCATCTAGCGGATTTAAAGATGTATAGCATTATCACACACAACCCTGACAGGGAGCAATTATTATATTATTTCAGACCACTGTAACGTTAGGTCTCATCCATAAAATTAGAATTTGGATAGAGAGGACATTCAAATTCTATTTGCATGATCTTATCTGTGTGTAGTGTACAGCAGATGTTCTCAATCTTTTTTCAGCTAAGGACCCCTTATAGAGAATAGACCGGGGACCCGATGGAGGACGGCAGCTGCCCAAATCAAATATTAATATACAGAAATAAATACGTTTGGGGAAATAAATAGGAGGGCAATACAAAGGGAAAATAACACATAAATAAAAAAAATTAGAAATAAATAAATCAAAAACATTTAGAATAACTAAAACTAAAGGCAAAAATAAATTCATAAATTAAAAAAAAAGAAGTAATTAATTAATAATAAGGAGGATGGAAGTGGATGGAACTGACAGAAACCTTTGGTTTCGTTCTCGCCGGTTCAGCATCTTTGTGGAACCGTTGTGTTTACTCCAGTTTCCAGCCGGAGCATAACACTGGGAACACGAAATGGCGACCTCCTTGCTGCGGTTAGGGCGACTGGGATCCCTCAAGGTAATATTGATTAAATCACCTCCCAAACGTTTTACATGTAGTCTGTTTGGATACCACACATTATAGATATCAGTTACAGTTTATCCGAGACAGTGCGCGTGAAAAACGTCACTCTGTGCGCGTGTCTCCTTCGTAGTGACCCCGAGACAACTTCTAATGGATTCCACCACCTGAAAAGGGGCATTTAGACGGTAGTTCTCTAAGCGTAACCACACATGGCATACCCCTGTGCTATTACATTTAACCATAACTTTATTTCATAGCCATTTTCAACGTTTCGACTTAATGCGCAAACCAAAAACTTCCGGGTTGGAAGAGTCCAATCACAGAGCTGCTTTTCTGTGTACACACGATATGACACATAACAAATTTATTAATTTATTTATTAACCTACATCCATGTACGTCAAAACACCGAACGCTGCAATTAGCACGTGTTTTCTTTTTATTGTTAAATATTAATGTATTTTTTTGTAATGTTATTTGACAATGTTATTGACGTTGTACCCTTACGTTTGTTTGATCTCACTAGCGCCACCTAGCAGTGGGCCATACTCCTGATGATATTGGTGATATAATCTATCGTGATTAAGTGTATTTCCTAGAAAACGGTTTATGGTTTAAATAATAAGTCAGGAATGGCTGTTTTTGGCTAATCTTGCAAACAAAATAAAGTTACTTATTATATTTTATTTAAAAATCATAAAAAACATAATATTGTGAATTGATTGATATGCCGTCAATGACCAATACACCAATACATTGCATTAATTTAGCCAGATCTTCTGCCCAAACTGACGTAAATGGACTGTACTTATATAGCGCTTTTCTAGTCTTTGCGACCACTCAATGCGCTTTACACTGCGAGTCATTTAC